>CAUYRH010086666.1:0-19472 GCA_963574655.1 Perodicticus potto | reverse complement strand
TCCATTTGCCTGGAATATAGATGACCAACCCTTCACCTTGAATCTATATTTATCTTTTAAGTTAAGATGAGTTCCTTGTTCGTAGCAGATATCTGACCTGAGTTTATGTGTCCAGTCAGCCAACCTATGCCTCTTTAGAGGACAATTTAAACCATTCACATTTATAGAAAATAATGATAAATCTTTAGAAAGTCCAATGGACATTTTTAATCCTTTCATCATTGTAGGAGTTGGAATTTGATGAAAAGTTTCTGGGTGAGTTTTCTTTTGTGAAGGATTATGCTGGTCATTATGGAGAATAGGTCTGAGAATATCTTGGAGAGCTGGTTTCATTACAGCAAATTTCTTCAACATGTGGATGTCATTAAAGTATTTGATTTCTCCATCATAAATGAAACTCAGTTTAGCTGGGTATAGGATCCTAGGTTGAAAGTTATTTTGTTTTAGGAGATTGAAAGTTGATGACCATTCTCTTCTCGGGGCGGCACCTGTGGCTCAGTGAGTAGGGCGCTGGCCCCATATACCAAAGGTGGCAAGTTCGAACCCAGCCCTGTCCAAACTGCAAAAAAGAAAGTCAATGGCCATTCTCTTGTAGCTTGAAAGGTTTGATCAAAGAGATCTGCAGTTATTCTAATATTCTTCCCTTGTAGGTGATAGATTTCTTATGTCTGGCTGCTTCAGAATTTTCTCCTTTACATTAACTTTAGTGAACTTAATTATGAAGTGCCTGGGGGATGACTTATTCAGGTTGAGTCGTCCTGGGGTTCTGAAACTGTCTGCTATCTGAATTTCAGGATCTCTTGGCATGTATGGAAAGTTCTCTTTCATAATCTCATAAAGAAGAGACTCTGTGCCTTGTGATGCCACTTTGTCATTTTCAGGTATACCTATAAGGTGAATATTGGTTTTCTTCTAGTTTTCCCAGAGCTGTCTGAGGGAATCATCCATTTTTGCCTTCCATTTCTCTTCCTCTTTATAGGTTTGGGAGTGTTTGAAAGCTTTGTCTTCAATGTCAGAAATCCTTTCTTCTCCTTGCTGTATTCTGTTGCTGAGGGATTCTACTGTGTTTCTCAGATCTTTGAGGGCTGCAACTTCTTGTCTCAATGTGTCAAAATCTTTGGTTATTTTTTCTTTGAATTTGCTGAATTCTTGAGACATCTTTTGGATTACTGCTTGAAATCCTAATTCCATCTTTTCCTTCATTCCACTGATATTATTTGCTATCCAGACAATGAATTCGATTTCTGACATTTCAGCCATTTGCTTATGCAAAGGATCTTGTGCTATATCTACCTTGTTGTTCCTTGGAGGAGGTGATCTATTCTGATTATTCATATTGTCATAGTTTTTCCATTGATTCTGCCCCATGATTATTTTTTACCATTTCCTCTGGCCGTCCTCAAAGTTGGGGAGGCATCTCTCCAAGATTGGACCCTGGCTGGATCACTCTATTGTTGGAATGTATTTGTAGGCAGTGACCTAGTGTAGCTCCTCTGGGGCTGCCCCAGCCAGAGAGTTGTGGCTGTCGGAGTAGCTCCAGAGAGGAGTCTGTCACACATGGGTCCAGCAGCAGGGCTGGGGATGGTGGCCATGGTTCTGGCAATGCCTGGTTCCCAGTGGCTTTGGCAATGAGAGTGGGTGGCTCCAGCATTCTCTGGTTGGGGCGAGGGCTCTGCAGAGAGGTAAGGAGGACCTAGGAGGGAGGGTGTGGGGTCACATGACTTCCTGAGTCCCTGGGCAGATGGAAGGGTCCAGTGAGGAAGCAGGGAGGGCACTGGAGAGAGGATGTGGGTTGTGCAGCTGCCAGAGACCCTGGCTGGGGAAGCATAGGCCAAGGCAGGCTGGGAGTCTTGGTAGTGCAGCCTGCAGTGGACTCCCATGTGTTTGCAGGAATCCTTAGAGTGGGGTGGGCCTGGGTGTCAAGGCAGCACGGTCTTCAGCATGGTTGCTCACTCTTGCCAAAGACCCTGGCGGGGGTCACACCTGGGTGCTGAGGCAGTGCAGCCCTGGCGGGGTTGCTCATTCCCGCTGCATTCCCTGAAGTTGGGCAGGCCTGAGTGCTGATGGTACACGGCCTGTGAAGGGGCTGCTCATGCCCACCGTAGTCCCTAGAGTGGGGCGTGCCTGGGTACTGAGGCAGTGCGGCTCACGTTGGGGTTTCTCATGGCCACCAGCATTGATAATGGGGGTTGACCTGGGTGCCGAGAAAGCGCAGCCTGCGACGGGTTGCTCACGCCAGCTGGAGTCTCTGTAGGGGGTGAACCTGAGTGTTGAGGTGGTGCAACTCCCAGCTGGGTCTCTCACGTCCACCGGTGTTGCGGGCTGCATATGGGCTGGGGGGTCCTGAGGTTGCGTTGCCCACGGTGGGGTCCCTCCCATCCACTGCAGCCCCTGGAGTGTGGCAGCCCTGGGTGCTGAGCCAGAGTGGCCCGCAGCAAGGTCATACACTAGGTTCCTGGCTGCGGCTTGCCATTGTGGAAGGGGAGGCTCAGTGTGGCCCCCAGAATCCTTTGCTGGGGAGGCACTTTCTCTAGCAGACAGAGAGTGCAGGTGCTGCTCGAGAACCTCTTCCCACAGTCTCAGCAGGGGTTAGGCTTCTGGTTCGTCAGGTAAGGGGGGAAGGGCATACTGGAAGTTCAGAATGGTTGGGAAAACTTTAGTTGAAATTTTCTGCCTAGTGAGAGAGTATTCAGAGTCACAGAGGGGGAATAATCCCCACTTCCCACGGCACTCTCTCGTGGGGTGGGACAAGAGGTCAACAGTTCACTGTTCATCTGTAGAAAGCCCGCAGTAGTAGACGAAGAGAAAAAAAGAAAGGAAACAGAAAGCAAAAAGACGACAACTTTCTTGGAGGAGGGGATGGATACTTTTCCTTTCAGATGAATTTCGTACCTGAAGCTTGCTTTCTTGGAGTCACAGCTTGCCTCAGCACAGGTGATCTGCAGCTATCACTTCTCTCTCAGCTGGGCTCCCAGTCTTCAGCTCAATTGGGCATTTTCTGCACGTAATCCATCTCCTTGGTCAGGAGCCTCTCTCGGGAGCTGCTTCTAGTCGGCCATCTTGCCCTTTCCCTTCTTTCTTTTTTTTGAATGTAGGCATCTAAACCAAGAAATTTTCCTCTCAGGACTGCTTTTGCTGTATCCCACGTGTTTTGGTAGCTTGTGTCTTCATTATTGTTATGCTTAAGGAAGTTAATTATTTCCTTTTTTATTTCTTTCTGCACCCAACTGTCATTCAGCATAAAGTTGTTTAATTTCCATGCCTTTGTGAGGGGTTGAATTTTTTGTTGGAGTTGCATTCCACCTTTAGTGCCCATGGACTGAGAAGATACAAGGTAAAATTTCAATTCTTTTGATTCTGTTGAGGTTTGTTTTGTGTCCTTGGATATGATTCATTTTGGAGAATGTTACATGGGGTGATGCGAAGAATGTATATTCTTTATCTTTGGGATGGAGTATTGCATGTATGTCTATCAGGCACAGTTGTTCCTGGGTCTCATTTAAGTCCCTTATATCTTTGTTTAAATTCTGCTTAGAGGATCAGTCCATCTGTGTGAGAGGAGTGTTAAAGTCCTGTTTTATTATGGTGTTATTGGATATCATATTGCTCGGATTAAGCAAGGTCTATTTCAAGAATCTGGGAGCATTTAAGTTGGGTGCACAAATATTTAGAATTGAAATGTCTTCTTGTTGTATTTTTCCCTTGACCAACATGAAGTGACCATCTTTGTCTTTTTTGACTTTAGTTGCTTTAAATCCACATGTATCTGAAAATAATATTGCAACCCTTCTTTACTTCTGGATTCCATTTGCCTAAAAAATTGTCTTCCAAGCCTTAGGTCTGAGTTTTAATTTGTGTTTTGAGGCTAAGTGTGTTTCCTGTAAACACCCAATGGTTGGTTTGTGTTTTTTAATACAGTCAGCCAATCTGTGCCTCTTCAGTGGGGAATTCAAGCCATTAACATGTATTCAGATAATTTAAAAGCATGATAGCATTTTATTCATCTTATTTTGTGAAAGTCCACTGCTTAGTTTTTTCTTTTGTATCATTGTGGAAGCTAGGTTCTGTCCTCTATTTTCTGGGTGCTTATTTTGCTGGTTGTCCATTGTGTTTATAAGTGTATAGAACTGGTGAAGCATTTCCTTTAGAGCTGGTCTTTTGGTGAGTTTCCTCAGTGTTTGCATATCAGTAAAAGATTTGAATTCTCCATCTTTTTAAAGCTTATTTTAGCAAGATATAGAATTCTGGGCTGGAAATTGTTCTGTTTAAGTAGATTAAAGGTAGATGACCATTGTCTTTTCACTTGAAAAGTTTCAATGGAGAGTTCTGTGGTCACCCTGATGTATTTGCCTCTGTAGGTCAACTGATGCTTACTCCTTGTAGCTTGTAAAATCTTTTCTTTTGTCCTGACTTTGGACAGGTTCATCACTATTTGTCTTGGAAAAGCTCTATTTGAGTTGAGGCGACTTGGGGTCTGATATCCCTCTGAAAGGAGTATGTCAAAATCTTTGGTTACATTTGGGACATTTTCATTTATAATATTCTCTAGTATGGCTTCCATTCCTCTGGGGCATTCTTCTTCCCCTTCTGGGATACCTATAACTCATATGTTTGAATCCTTCATAAAGTCCCATAATTCTCTCATTGACCATTTTGATTTCTCTCTATTATTTTCTACCTCTTTAACTATCTGAGATATCTCAAGAGCTTTGTCCTCTTCCTCTGAGATTCTTTCTTCTGCATGGTCTAATCTGTTGTTGTTGCTCTCTATTGTATCTTTAGGTTCCCAAATTGACTGCTTCAATTACTTCAGCTCTGCCATATCCTTTCTATATAATTCATATCATTCATCTGTTATTTTATTATGTTTTTGGATTTCCTTTTGGTTATTTTATACTTTCTCCACAATTTCCTTCATTGTTTTTTGGTTATTTTCCACTTTCTCAGCAATTCTCTTCATTGTTGTCATCATCTGTATTTTAAACTACCCTTCTGTCATTTGTAACAGTTCTTTATAGGTGGAATCCTCTGCAGTAGCTACTTCACAGTCCCTTGTGAGGGGTTGCTCTGGATTGGTTTTTCGTGTTGCCAGGATTTTTCTGCTGATTCTTCTTCATGAGTGTTTTCTTTTACCTGTTTCCTTGTTCTAGTTTTCCTTTCACTTCCTCTTGTTCTTTAAGTTACAGTGCCTCTGGCCTAAGGATTTGATTAGTCCTTTTGATAGATGACCAGAAGGATGAGAAGATTGAAGAGCAAGAAGAGAAGAAAGATTTAAAGAAAAAAAAAAAAGAAAGAAGAAAAAAGAGAAAGGAGGAGGGTGAGTAAAATGGAATATTGACAAAAAGAAGAGAGGCACAGAAAGAAAGACACAGAAGTAATAATGGTGTACAGTGAGTACTTTGACCCAACTTAAAAAACCCCGAACCTCTGGGGGGGATGGGTTGGGTGGTTCCCTTGAGGTCAGAAGCTCTTTGCCACTCTGTTTAGACACAGTATCCTACCTCCACCAAATAGAGTGGAAAGACAAAACTAGTATCAATCAAACCAAAACAGACAAGCAAAAAACCTTATGGGATAAAATTGGGGTACAAACCAAACAATAGGGGCAGAAACACTAACAACACTAGCAAAAATGAAGTTCTGATTGTTAAAGAAGGCAATAACGGTGTGGTGCCTGTGGCTCAGTGAGTAGGACGCTAGCCCCATATATGGAGGGTGGTGGGTACAAACCCGGCCCTGGCCAAACTGTAAGAAAAAAATAGCCGGGAACTGTGGAGGGTGCCTGTAGTCTCAGCACTCAGGAGGATGAGGCACGAGAATCACTTAAACCCATGAGATGGAGGTTCCTGTGAGCTGTGACACCACAGCACTCTAAAAGGTAAACAAAAGGGTAACAAAGTGTAACAAAGTGAGACTGTCTCTAAAAAAAAAAAAAATACAAAAGAAGGCAACAATTTAAAATTATATTTGATCTAGAGAAATGAAAAAGGAAGAGAAAGACGAAGAAAAAAAATAAAAGAAAAATATAGAGGGAAAATTTTGAAATTAAAAAAATTCAAAAAAATAAAAAAAACAGTATGTGTATCTTGTGGAATATTGTCTGGGAAGCAGGTGATCTTCTGGGGTATGAAATTTTAATCACAATGTTGATACAGCTGTACAAGATGGAGAGTAGAGGCCTCTGCTGATTTCTCAAGTCCCACTGCGTTGAGAGCCTACATCTTTCCTCAGCCTGCTTAAAAGACATTTTAAACTGTTAACCTTGGCTAAGCAGAAACTTTTGCAGGAAAGCACTTTTTCACTTGAATCTCTCCTGAAGTGGCTGCCCACTTATCCAGAGTGCCAAAACCAGTCTCACTCTATTCCCCTGAGGGCTAAGGCTGTCATATGCCAAACACTAAAATCTCTGCTCTTCCCTGGTGTCTCAGTCCTTCCCTTTGGGAAGCTTAGTCACCAGATTGCTCACCCAAGGTCCTCTGGCCTGATCTTCATGCTGCAACCCTGAGGCAGAGCCTGCAGGATCAGTTCTCCCACAATGGCTGTGCTGGCAGCCCACAGCCAAGCTCTGTTCCAGCTCACCGGCTCAGTCTGGTGCCCTAGACAATGCGTAAAGTCACCGCACTCTTTCCCAAGTTCTCCCAAGGTAGTTAAACCAAGTTCCCAAGCCAACAAAACAGAACAGCCCACAGATAAAGCCTTTCCTGTTTGCAATTTTTCTGCTGATGTAGTTACACCAGGGGCCAGCCTCTGACCAAAGGAATGCATGCAACCACTTGCCAGTTCTTCACTGCTTTTGTCCTCCTCATAGGGTACAGAAGTCTCTTGCTGGCTCCTTGTGTCTCCAAAGGGACGTTTTTGGGCAGATTCCACCAGCTAGGGATGCCTGGACTCTTTTCTCCCTGACCTCACCATGCCTGGTTGCAAAGAAGTTGTTACTTGGCCGCCATCTTGCTCCTCCCCACTTTACCTTTTTTCTTAAGCGTTCTTGTTTGAAAATGATGCTAAATTTTGTCAAATACGTTTTCTGTGTCCATTGAGAGGATCACATGGTCTTTCTTTTTGCTTGTATTGATATTATGTATTACATTTATGGATTTGTGAATGTTAAACTAACCTTGCATTCCTTGAATGAAGCCTAACAGGTCATGGTGTATAATTTTTTTTTTTTTTAATGAGTAGCTGAACTCTATTAGCTAATATTTTCTTGAGTAATTTTGAATTGATATTCATTAGTGAAACTGGTTTGTAGTTTTTCTTTATTGTTGGGTCCTCTACTGGTTTTGGATTCAAGGTGATATTTGCTTCATAGAATGTGTTGGGGAAAGTCCCTTCCTTTTCAATTGTTGGAATAGGTTCTGCACTACAGGTATGAGCTCATATTTGAAGGTGTGATAGAATTCTTATGTGAAGCCATCTGGTCCTGGACTTTTTTGTTGTTGTTGTTGGAAGCTTTTTTATTTGTCCTGCAATCTCAGTGCTTGATATTGATCCATTCAAGGGATCAATTTCTTCCTGATCAAGTCTAGGAAGATGGTGTGATTCTAGGTGTTGGTCCATCTCTTCCACATTGTCAAATTTCTGGCATAGATATTTTTTGGTAGTAGTTAGAAGTAATCTGTTTTATCTCTGTGGTATTGGTTGTTATTTCCTCCTTTTCATTTCTAACTGAAGTTTTTAAAGATTTTACTATTCTATTTACTCATTTGTCATTTAGCATAAATTTGTTTAATTTCCATGCCTGTGTGTGGAGTTGACAATTTTTGTTTGAGTGAGTTCCTCCTTTTTGCTTTGTGGTCTTGAATATCCAGGGTAAAATTTCAATTCGATTTTGTTGAGGTTTGATTTGTGTTCTATGGGCCAATGAGAAGAACATATATTCTCTAGCTTTGGGATGGATTGTTCTATACATGTCTATCAAGCATAGTTGTTCTAGGGTCACATTTAAATTACTTGTATCTTTGTTTAGTTTCTGTTTAGAGGATCTGTCCAGCTCTGTAAAGTTCCCTGCTATTATGGTGTTAGGGGATATCATATTGCTCAGACTAATTAAGGTTTGTTTCAGGAATCTGGGA
Organism: Perodicticus potto; assembly: GCA_963574655.1. Classification (NCBI taxonomy): domain Eukaryota; kingdom Metazoa; phylum Chordata; class Mammalia; order Primates; family Lorisidae; genus Perodicticus; species Perodicticus potto. Next base: position 11,400 of record CAUYRH010086666.1, on the reverse strand, counting down.
GCATTTAAGTTGGGTGCATAAATATTTAGAATTGAAATGTTTTCCTGTTGTTGCCTTGACCAATGTGAAGTGTCTTTCTTTGTCTTTTTCTGACTCCAGTTGCTTTAAATCCAATTGTATCTTAAAATAAGATTGCAATCCCTCGTTTTTTTTTTTATTCTGATTTCCATTTGCCTGAAAAGTTGTCTTCATATCTTAACACTGAATTTTACCTTGTGCTTTGAAATTAGATGTGTTTCCTGCAGACAGAAAATGTATGCCTTGTCCTTTTTTATCCAATCCGCCAACCTCTGCCTCTTCAGTGGGGAATTCAAACCATTAACATTTATTGACAGAATTCATAAGTGTGGTGGACTTCTATTCATTTTATTTCCTGAAAATCCATTGCTTACTTTTATCATTTTCATCATTATGGAAGCTAGGTTTTGTCCTTTAGTTTCTAGTTGTTTATTTTGCTGGGGTTCCATTGTGATGGTCAGTGTGTAGAATAGGTTTAAATATTTCCTGTAGAGCTGATCTTGATGTGGCAAACTTCCCCAGAATTTTCATATCAGTAAATGATTTGATTTCTCCATCAATTTTAAAGTTTGGCTTGGCAGGACATATAATTTTGGGCCTAAAATAGTTTTGTTCAAGTATATTAAATGTAGATGAACATTATCTTCTGTCTTGAAAAATTTCATTTGAGAATTCTGTATTCACCCTGATGGATTTGTCCCTGTAGGTCAATTGGTGCTTTCTCTTGGTAGCTTGCAGAATTTTCTCTTTTGTCTTGACATTGGACATGTTAATCACAATGTCCTTTGAGAAACTCTATTTGAGTTGAGACAACCTGGGGTCCGATATCCATCTGAAAAGAGTGTTGCAGAATCTTTGGTGATATTTGGGAAATTTTCATGTATGTTATTGTCTAGTATGGCTTCCATTTTTGTGGGGCATTCTTCCCCTTCTGGGATATGTATAACTCATATGTTTTAATTCTTCATCAAGTCCCTTAATTCTGTCAGTGAATGTTCTGCTTTCTCTCTCTTTTTCTGTCCCTTTTTACTGCCCGAGTTAGCTGAAGAGATTAATCCTCTACCTCTGAGAGTCTTTCTTCTGCATGGTATAATCTGTTACTGATACTTTCTAGTGGATCTTTAAGTTCCCTGATTGACGTCTTCAATTACTTAAGCATTGCTATATCCTTTTTATATTCTTCATATCATTAATCTCTTATTTGATTCTCTTTTTGGATTTCCTTTTGGTTATTTTTCACTTTCTCAGCAATTTTCTTCATTGTTTTTACCATTCGTATTTTAATTTCCTCTTCTGTCATTTCTAACATTTCTATACAGGTGGAATCCTCTGCAGTAGCTAACTCATTATTCCTTTTTTGTTGGGGGGGAGAGGTTTACTCTATTCTGATTTTTCATGTTGACAGGATTTTTCTGCTGTTTCTTCCTCATGAATTTTTTTTTTGGGGGGGTCTGTTTTCTTGCTCTACTTTTTTCCTTTCACTTCCTCTTGCTTTTTAAGTTACTATGCCACCAGCATAAGGGGTTGAAGGGCACTTTTGTCAAAGGACTAAAAGGATGAGAAGAGTGAAGAGCATGAAGAGAGATAAAAGGAGAGAATAGAGAAAGGAAATGGGATGGGTAAAAGTTAAGATTGACAAAAAGAAGAGAGGAACAGAAAGAGAGGTAGAATCAAAAGGAAGATCAGAGTGACGAGCCAAGGAGATGAAAGGTAAAAAAGAGATAAGAAAAAGTAAAGAGGAGAGATAAAAAGGGACATTCAAAAAAGAAGAGAGGAATAGAAAGAGTAAGACGGGAATAATGGTGTACGCAGTAGGATCCTTTGACCTATACCCATAAATCCTAACCTTGGGATGGCTGAGTTGGGTGAGTCCCTTGACTTCTGCAGCTCTTTGCCAGCCTCAGCAGACACAAGACCTCATTTCTATTGAACAGAGAAGATAAACAAAAAATAGTATAAAGCAATCCAAAACTAACAAATAAGAAACCTTAAGGGATAAAATTGGGCAGAGAAACAAATAACAGAAGTCAAAATAGTAGCAAAACTGAAGACCTTATTATTAAAAAAGCAGCAATGAAAAATTATATTTACACGAGAAAAAATGAAAAACAGAAATATGGGGAGAAAAAAAGTAATTTTTTTTTAAAGAAAAATGCACATGCGCGCACACACACATATATGTGTGTGTGTGGTATGAGATGCTAATCACAATGCTGATATAACTGTATAAGATGGAGACTGCAAGTCTCTACTGACTTCTTTGCCCTCATACTCCGCATGATTTGGAGCCCAAATCTCTCCTGAGCCCACTTAATAGACGTGCCTTTACCTTTCCAAACCATGTCCCTTGCCTAAGCAGTGGCTTTCCCAGGAAAACTTTTGTTGCTTGGATCTCTCCAGAAGTGGCTGCCTGATTATCAGGTGCATGAGAACTGGCCTCACTCTAGGACTCTGAGGGCTGAGACTACAAGGCAGCTGTCCCACAATGACTGTGCCCAGCATGTAGAAGGATGGAAGCTCTGTTTTACCCCAGCATCTCAGTACCAGCCTCTGGGAACTGTTCAAAGTCACCTGTTCACTCGTTACTCGTCTGCAAACTCTTGGAGCTGCCACTGCCACTACAGCAGGCTGGCCTCTGACCAATTGCAAATACTTGCTGCCTCTCCACTGCTTTTGTTCTCTGCTTGGGGTCTTGAAGTCTCCTGCTATCTCTTTGTATCTCTGCAGGGATGTTTGTGGGTAGAGCCCACAAGCCAGAGGTGCCTGGAGTCTTCTATCCCCAATCTTACCATGCCCAGTTGCAAAGAAGCTGTCTCTAGTCCATCCTCTTGCTCTGCCCCCACTTCATGTTTCTTTGTTCTTTCTCTTAAACTGACTACTTTAGCACAATGGCATCATCTTCAAGTTCTGAGATTTTTTATTCTGCCTGATTGAGTCTGTTTTTAAGAGTTTCCACTGTGTTTGTCATTCCTTGAATGAATTTTTCATTCCTTGGAGTTCTGTTTGGTTTTTCTTTAATACTTTGATTTACTTAGTCATTTCCTTCATTGTTTTTGTGGTTTCTTTGTGTTTTAATTTTCCCTTCTATTTCCATAAGCATACTTACAACACATGCTTAAAATTTATCAGTTGTTGTTTGAGTCCATTGATTAGGGGTTATTGTTCTCTTTAGTGACCTATTATTTTGATTTTTCATATATCCTCAGTTTTTCTGTTAATTCCTTCTCACCTGGCCCCTCTATCAATAGCCAGGGGTGTTGGGACTGTATTAGGGTCTTATCTACGAAACCCCCTAAATCAAGTCCTGATTGCATCAGGGAGAAAAGTACCAGTCCTGAGTTGCCTGTGGATTTCTCTAGCAGATTTAATGAAGCCCTTGGGTTACATATGACCTTTGTCTTCACCTCTTTCTGACAATGTGTAATGAGGTAGGTCCTCCAGCTTACTCTTAGTCATAGTGGGTGGTACTTATGTGTGATAGTTTGACTCACTCTGTATGCTTTAGTTGTAAGACACTTTGAAGGGCTATATTGTTGTTCTCCCAGTTAATAGTTGATGTTGTGTGAGTGAGTGAGCAGCCAAGATGTTCTTTTGTGACTGTGGTAGATTTTGGTCTCCCAGGTGGTGTAGTTGAGTGCCTCAAGATCTGGGAGGGACCTATAGCTTCCAGGGGATTTCTTGAACTCCACTATTGCCAAAGGGTAAGTAGGGTCATGGTAGTTCATGTCTTGGTTGTGTGACCCTCTCTTTCATTAGGTGGAACCTGCATGAAGGAAGAAGTCACAGTGCTGTTTCCAGTTCTTGGATTGGCTCCTATCAGGAGAAGCATTCAAATAACTCTAGAGGTGCGTGGGGCCCTTGTGCTTCCAAATGATTCTTAATCTTTGCTGCAGTTGAGGCTGGAGGGTGAATGCTGCTGGGCAGAGCTAAACTGAGCAAGCTTGCCCTCAGTCTCTACAGAAGCTGACAAGCTATCCTAGGCTATCCTTCTCATTAGGGTAAAGGTTTGTCTGGGGTTGTTTATTGTTGATATTTTCTTCTTTTTGTTCTGCTCTGAAACTTCTTCCCATGTAATCTCTTGTAGGTTCTGGCACATTTCTGTTGGAGTTCCTCCTATTCTATAATTGTTTGTTAGTTATTTTTTTTCTCTTTTTCATCTAAAACTTTTTCTACTTTATAAGATGGTCTGGCACTATTGTCTTTGTTCAGCCCACTTGAATTGGGAAAGTTTGTTGATTATATCTTTAATTCAGTCCTATTTCCATCTCTTTCTCTCTCTCTCTGTGCTTTTCCGTCCTTCGTCATAAATTCTTTGTCTAGACCAGTATCCAGGACAGCTTTTCTTAGGTTTTCTTCTGTAATAGTATGTTTATAATTTCAGGGTTTACATTCAGGTCTTTAATTCATCTTGATTTGATTTGATTTTTTTTTATTTATTGTTTTTTGTAGAGACAGAGTCTCACTTTATCACCCTCGGTAGAGTGCCATGGCATCACACCTCACAGCAACCTCCAACTCCTGGGCTTAGGCAATTCTCTTGCCTCAGCCTCCCGAGTAGCTGGGACTATAGGCAACCACCACAACACCCGGCTATTTTTCTGTTTTGCAGTTCGGCTGAGGCCGGATTTGAACCTGCCACTTTCAGTATATGGGGCCAGCACCCTACTCAATGAGCCATAGGCACCACCCTTGAGTTGGTTTTTGTATATGGTGAAACAATGAGAGTTCTGATTTATTCTAATACATGTGGCTATCTAATATTCCCCACACCATTTATATTTATTGAACAGGGTTTCTTTTCCCCAGTGTAAGTTACTATTGGTTTTGTTAAAGATCAATTAGCTGTAAATATCAAGTTTTATTGCTGGGTTTTGTATTCTGTTCTATTGCTCTATGTGTCCATTTTTATACCAATACCGTGCTCTTTTGGTTATAATAGCCTTGTAATATATTTTAAAGTTAGATAATGTGATACCCTCCACTTCATTGTTTTTCTCAGTATTGTTTTGCCTATTCAGGATCTTTTGTGGTTCCAAATATGTTTTAGTATTTTTTTTTTAATTCTGCGAAGAATGATATTGGCACTTTGATAGAAATTATATTGAATCTGTAGATTGATTTGGACAATATGGTCATTTTAATGATATTGATTCTCCAGATTCAAGAGCATGGGATATTTATTAGTTTGTGTCATTTTCAACTTCTTTAAACAGTGTTTTTGTAGTGTTCCTCATAGAGATATTTCACTTTTTTTGTTAAATTTATTCCTAGGTATTTTACTTTTTTTGTAGCTATTGAAATGTAATTGCCTTCTCAATTTATTTCTTGTCTAGATTATCATTGGTGTATGAGAAAGCTACTGATTTTGCATACTGCAACTTTACTGAATTCATTTATCAAATATGATTTTTTTTTGGTGGAGTCTTTATATTTTGTTTTTTTCCTATATATATGGTCTTATCATCAGCAAGGAAAATGGGTTAACTTTATTATTTATGACTTGGATGATTTTTATTTCTTTCTCTTGATTATTTGCTCCAGCTAGAACTTCTAGTACTATGTTAAATATGAGTGGTGACAGTGGACATCATTGCCTTTTCCACTTTTTAGGGGAAAGGGTTTTAAAATTTCCTCATTTTATATGATGTTAGCTATGGATTTGTCATATGTGGCATTTAATATTTTGAGGTATGTTATTTTTATGTTCAGTCTGTTGAATGATGTTTATAATGAAGTGATGTTGAATTTTATCAAATTCTTTTTTTCTGCATTTACTGAGATAAATATAAGGTTTTTGTCTTTATTCTGTTAATGCAATATACCATGTTTGCATATGTTTGACCACCCTTGTTTTCCTGGTATAAATTCTACTTGGTCATGGTGTATTATCTTTTTGATTTGCTATTGCATTTGGTTTGCTAATAGTTTGTTAGGAGTTTTTGTACTTATGGTCTCAGGAAATTGGCCTGTAGCTCTCTCCTTATCTTGTGTCCTGCTCTGTGTTTGGTGTCATATTGATATTGACTTTGTATAATAAATTAGGGAGAATTTACTCCTTTTTGATATTTTTAGAATAATTTCATGTATTAGTATTAGTAATTAGTATTAGTTCTTCTTTGTATGTTTGGTAAATTTGCCTGTAAGTACATCTGGTCCTGGGCTTTTCTTTTCTGGGAGACTTTTTGTTATTGATTAAATCCCTCTCCTTGTTTTGGGTCTGTTCAGGTTTTATAGTTCTTCCTAATATAATATTGGTAGATTATATGTTTTTTAAGAATTTATCTGAAAACTTCTAGGTTTTTTAGTTTGTCAGTTTATAGTTGTTCATAATAGTCTCTGATAGTCTCTCGTACTTCTGTTGTATCAGTTGCAATGTATCTTTTTCATTGCTGATTTTGTCTATTTGGGCATCCTTTGTTTTTGGTTAGTCTAGCTATTGTTTTTTATCAATTTTGAGAGTTTTAGCATTTTTTTATTAGATCATATCTGTGTACATTATTGCATTTATAGTGTACAATGTGCTGATTTTATATACTGTTTGGAATGTTTACATCAAACTGGCTAAAATAGCATTCGCCTCACTTATTTAATTGTTGTGTTTAGACATTTGTACTCTACTAGTAATATATTTGACAAGTACCCTTGAAATATGCACACTAGGTGAGATCTCACCGATTACCCTCCCTCCAGCAACTCACTCCCTCCTCTCCCCTCCCCCTCCTCTTCTCTCCTCTCTGGGCTGTAATTGTGTTATATCTTTCATATGAAAGTGTGGGTGATTATATATTGATTTCATAATAGTATTGAATAAATTGGGTATTTTTTCCACTCTTGAGATACTTTACTAAGAAGAATAAGAAGTTTTCTGTTTATAGAAAAGTTGTCCAGTAAATACAAACAGTTCTCATATACCACATTTCCCCCTGCTTCCCACAGTTTCCCCTATTATTAACATCTTGCATTCTGTTAACTAGAGTTCATAATTTACATTAGGTTTTATTCCTTGTGTTGTACAGTTCTTTTGTTTTGATAAGCATATAATGTCATGTATCTACTATTGCTATATCATACTGAATAGGTTTACTGTCACCCAAATTCCCTATACTCCACTTGTTCATCTTTTCTTTCTCTTTCATACAACTCTAAATAGTTTATCTTTTTACTACCTCTGTAGTTTAGAATTTTCTGGAATGACATATAGTTGGAATTATACAGAATGCAATCTTTTCAGACAGATCTTTTTCACTAAGAACTATGTGTTTAAAGTTCCTCAAATATTTCGTGTTTTCATAACTCATTTTCATGTTTTCCAATTATATCACTGAATAATATCTCATTCTATGAATGTACCACAGTTTGTTTATATATTCACTCATTGTGTAACATTTTGGTTGCTTGGAAGTTTTTGTAATTATTAATGAAGCTGATATAAACATTTGTGTGTAGGTTTTTGTGTGAAAATAAGTTTCAACTTGTTTGAGTAACTACTAAATGGAAACATCGCTGGATTATATGGTAATAGTATGACTAGTTTTGTAAGCTACTACCAAACTGTTTTCCAAAGCAACTGTACCATTTTGCATTCCCAGAATTAAAGAATGGAAGTTCCTATTACTTTACATCTTTGTCAGCATTTGATGTTGTCGATGCTTTGTATTTAATTTGCTCTTCCTTGTCTAGTTTTCTAAGGTGAAAATTTAGATTGTTGGTCCTAGATTACTGTTATTTTCTAATACATGTTTTTAATGCTATACATTTTTCTTTAGAAACACCAGTATCATTGAATCCAACATATTTGATAACTTCTATTTTCTTTTTCTTTCTTTCTCGTTTTGGTATAAGAGTACTGCTCTGTCATCCCAGCTAGAGAGCAGTGGTGTCATCATTGCTCACTGCAATCTAAACTCCTGGGCTCATGCTATTCTTCTGCCTCAGCCTACTAAGTAGTTGGTACTACAGGTACCCCCACCACACCTGGCTAATCTTTCTATTTTTAGTAGAGATGGGGTCTTGCTCTTGCTCAGGCTGGTCTCAGACTCCTGAGCTCAAACAATCCTTTGGCCTCAGCCTCCCAGTGTGCTAGGATTACAAGAATAAACCACCATGACTGGCATGTATTTTCCACTTAATTTGGTTAAAATTATTCTTAAATTCCTGTTGAGATTTATTCTTTGACCCATGAATTATTCAGAAGTGTGTTGTTTAATCTTCAAATGTTTTAGAGTTGTCCAGCTATATTTCTGTTGTTAATTTCTAGTTTAATTCATTCGTCTTCTGAAAGCATACTTTTATTTTTATTTTTAAAATTTGTGAAACTGTGTTTTTATGGCCTAGAATATGGTATATCTTGGCACATTTTAATTGAACTTGAGCAGAATGTGACTTATATTGTTAGATGAAATATTCCATATATGTCTATTAGATTCAGTTGACTGATAGTCATGTTCAGTTCAACTGTTTCATTGCTGATTTAATGACTGCTGTATCTGTCAACTACATATAGAGAGATGTCAAACTATCCAACTCTAATAGTGGATTCATCCATTTATCACTGTAGTTCTATTTTTGCTTCATATGTTTTGTTGCTAAATTGTTAGGGATACATTAAGGATTGCAATTTGTGAAGAATTGACTTTGTCTTTGTGAAATGTCTCTCTTTATTCCTGATAAGTTTTCTTGATCTAACTAAAATCTCTTTTCAGAAATTCTTATCCTATCTAGATTTCTCTTGATTAGTGCTAACATGGCATATTTTTTCACTTTTTAATTTATATATTTAAAGTGCTTTTCTCATAGGCAGTATACAGGTTGGTCTTATTTTATTTAACTGAATCTCAGTCTCTCTTAATCTATGTATTTAGACTATTCATATTTAAGATAATTATTGAAATAGTTGGATTAATAGCTACAATATTTATAACTGCTGTCCATTCATTGCTCTTATTCTTTGGTTCCTTTTTTGTCTCCCATTATTTCTACTTTTCTGGTTTTGAAATCTTATCATTTAAAAATTAGGTTAAATAGCCATGTGGCAGAAAGATTTAGAGGAAACTCAAAGTATGAAATTCTGAGCTACATAACTTCTAAGGCCCCTTTGATTCTCAGCTTCTGAGATTCCTAATGAGTTAAATTATTCAAAAGGTATTTGAAAACATAGTCAAGGTGATTTTAATGGCGATTCTACTTCTAAAGTACCATAGCCATATTTCCATTATTGAGTAATAGCTTAATGAACAAATCCTTAAGGTTCCATTTTTATCTATTTCAGAGTTTGGGCTTCCAAAATGTTGTTTCTATAAACCTCCAACCTTTGTCAACTAATTTTTTTCAGGGCTAGTTGGGGGTTGAGAGGAGATGGTATTAAAGCCAGATCCTAGGGAAACTAGCTCAAAGTGCTCAAATTCAATAGAGAAGAATCTATCATAGAAATCCAATTGAATAATTTATAGGAAAAACAAAATAGTCATCTGGATGTACATTCCTATTGGCTTGCCAAGAAACCAAATGGATATCCTAAGGTTTATTGGTAAATAATGTGGTTAATCAGAGAGGAGATGGTACAAACTAACCAGAATCTCATGTCATCTATCTGGACACTCCCTTGAGTGTCCTTACATACATAGTGTCTTAATATCACCTCAAGTTGCTCCTTTCATGCATTCTAAGGTGTTTTCTGAGGTTTTCTAATGATATGAACACTCACATTAAGGGTCTCTAATTATTTCAGCCTTGAGAGAGGCCCAGTTTTTCTATTACTACGTTAATTCCAAACTCACTTTAATTAAGGAGTTTTAGGCTTCTTCTCATATTCTGAAAATGTTAGAATATATATTGTCAACAGAACCCTCCAAAACAGGGGAAGTAAAGGTTCAGTTAAGATGCCAGTTATGCTGAATACTAAATGTGACATAATAGGAGCAAACAAACAAACAAACAAACAAAAAAAGCACAGAGTGAGAAATCCAGTCCTATAGGGCTATAGGATATGCTTTGGAATGACCGTATAATTACATTTAAATAGATTAGACTTGATAATTAGATTTAAATTCAATAATGATATACAGGAAGAGATGTCATGGTGCTGGTTTAGCAATGGAAATTCCTTCTGTGTATGAAATAAAGATCTAAATGTTCAGCTGAGCTACTAAAACTTTTATATAGTAGAAATAAAAACTAAGTGGAAGACTAAAAACGAATAAACTTTCTTGATTTTCCATCAGTTGTCTGAAGTTCCCCGCCCACCAAGGGAGACTAGAATTGGATATTAATTTGAATTATTTTTTCTTTCTTTTTTTTTTTTTATTAAATCATAGCTGAGTACATTAATGCAATTGTGGGGTACAATGTGCTGGTATCATATACAATCTTAAACATTTTCATCAAAATGTTTAATATAGCCTTCATGGCACTTTCCTAGTTATTGTATGAAGACATTTGTGTTCTGCATTTAGTAAGTTTCATCTGTACCCGTCTAAAATGCACTGTAGATGTGATCCCACCAATTACTCTCCCTCTACCCATCCTCCCCCCTCCCCACCCCTCCCGTGTCCCTTTCCCCATATTCTTGTGCTATAATTGGGTTATAGCCTTCATGTGAAAGCTATAAATTAACTTCATAGTGGGGCTGAGTACATTGGATACATTTTCTTCCATTCTTGAGATACTTTGCTAAGAAAAATATGTTCCAGTTCCATCCATGTAAATGTGAAAGAGGTAAAGTCTCCATCTTTCTTTAAGGCTGCATAATATTCCATTGTATACATGTACCACGATTTATTAATCCATTTGTGGATCGATGGGCACTTGGGCTTCTTCCATGACTTAGCAATTATGAATTGTGCTGCAATAAACATTCTGGTACAGATGTCTGTGGTATAATGTGATTTTTGGTCCTCTGGGTATATACCTAGTAAAGGAATTATAGGCTCGAATGGCAGTTCTAGTTTTAGATCTGTAAGTATTTTTCAAACATCTTTCCAAAAAGAACATATTAGCTTGCATTCCCACCAGCAATGTAGAAGTGTTCCCTTTTCTCCACATCCACGACAGCATCTCTGGTTTTGGGATTTTGTGATGTGGGCTAATCTTACTGGAGTTAGATGATATCTCAAAGTAGTTTTGATTTGCATTTCTCTGATGATTAAGGATGACGAGCATTTTTTCATGTATCTGTAGGCCATGTGCCTGTCTTCTTTGGAGAAGTTTCTCTTCAACTCTTTTGCCCAAGCTGAGATGGGATCACTTGTTCTTTTCTTGCTTATACGTTTGAGTTCTCTGTGGATTCTGGTTATTAAACCTTTATAGGAGGCATAACCTGCAAATATGTTCTCTCATTCTGAGGACTATCTGTTTGCTATACTTACTGTGTTCTTGGCTGTGCAG
>CAUYRH010086660.1:0-32956 GCA_963574655.1 Perodicticus potto | reverse complement strand
GATCAAAATTGTTTTCACATAGTAAATGAGAAAATATCATGAATGTTATATTAATCAGATTGATAAAAATATCTCCGATTGTATGGGAAGCCCGCACACTGTACTCCAAGACTGAATTATTGTACACAGTTATGACTCAATAAAAAATAATTAAAAAAATAAAAATATACATAAATGGTAAAAAAAAAAATCAGAACATTCACCATGGTAGTCCTTTCTTCTTTACCACTCAGGACAAAGATGCTGTCATTCTATTTTTTTTTTTTTACCTAAAAATCTTTGTAATAAATGGTCTCAGTTTGATTTTTTAGATTTTTTCTTCAGAAAAGTTGTAAATAGAGTAGAACCTCCATAGTCGACCACCTCCCCACATTGACCACCCCCTTAAATTGACCGAATTTCCTTAGACCGGACATGCACCACATGTACATATCAGTATGGTAGGCCTAGTTCCATATGTTGACCACCTCCAACAGTCCTATGATCGCTTCTAAAATGAGCCAGTATCCCTCTCTACATGCCAAGAGCAAGAAAAATTGAATGAGCCCTGTAAACATTCTAAAGCCATAGGAAACATAGTGGAAGTGAAGGCCCAAGAAGATGGATGGAGGAGAAAAGTGCACAGACAACACAAAGCACAAGTTCATTCTCATTCTCCCTTTCTAGATATTTTTTGAAGTAAACCCATTGTAGGGTGAAAGTAGGAGGGGAATTCAGAGTATATAGCTAAATATTAAGCTTGAAGCTCTTTATTGTTGAGTCTATTTTTTAAATTTATGAGTAGTGTGTCAAGATGATTATCGAAATACGTCTAGATTTTCATTGACCTCACTGACTTGTGTTTCCTATGAATGGCCTTAAGGAAATCAACATTGGAACATTAACTATAACTGTAAGAAGTTAGCAACTTAGAAAAATAGCAAAATTCTAGACCTAGATAAAATAGTACACCCCCAACAAACTCTGTTATTTAATATCCCTTTTGCCTTATGAGACCAATTTCTTCTCTGGTGTCTCTACACCAGACCTTTCTGTAAAAGGTCAGTTCTGATACTGGAAGGGAACATTTAATCAAAAATAGTATGTAGAAAGATAATGCAGAGATTACATCAAGTAATAACCTTTATTCTCTCTGACATAAACCAACCATTGCCAAGAATATTGAAATGCAAAGCTATTGTGTGTTGAGTCATATTTAGAGAATTAATGTTAGCCATAAAGTAGCTATTATGCAGACTATTACAATGCAAAAACATTGTGTTATATTTAGAGAATTAGTATCATCCCTGGGAGAACTTATTTTATTATGTTATTACAGTTAGCAAACACTCTTGTTTCATTCAAGGCAATATATCATTTAGTTATTATTTAGTGGTAAAACTATCACTGAATTGGTAACAATGTAAAACCTTGCAAAAATTATTTGTATATGTTCACTTTTCAACAATTTATTAGGAAATATAGGATTAATACTGTAGACAGTACACTGAAATTAAACTAATGATAATTTTAGTAAGAACTAACAGGCACCAGTGTTGTCTTAGTAATTTTGATATTTTGTAGGATGGCAGTTGAGTAATGCATATTTGAGTATATTGCACTCTTCACCCAAAGGTAGTCTATGGAATATACCCTATGCTTCCTCTCTGGAGCCGCCTATCCCAACACCCTCTTGCTTCACCTTTTCTAATTGGTCGTTCTTCCTTTTCACATTTACATCTGGTCCTTCCCCATCTGGGTCCAGAGGCCAATCTGAATCTCTCATTGGCTATAGTGCTTACCAGCATGTGCTTTGGTGGTGGACCGTTCTGCATGTGCTTAAACTCTCAGCTCTGCTGCCTTCCAGATGTGTGTTTTATACCTGGGATAATATTACCACATTGTGAGGTTGGGTGTGTGACCCAAATGACAGAGGTATGTCAAGTGCTTGTTGTACGATATGCCTACATTCAGCTATACCATTTCCTCTGGTTTTCTTTCTTCATTTCTTCTCATTTGTCAGGGTCAAGTACATTGACTCTCTAACTGGTACTAGCTCCGTCTTCCATCCCCTCTTGTTCTTACACCAGAGTTTCCATCAGTGGGTACAGTGTAATCAGAGCCTTGAAATGACTACTGTAAAATCCTGTAATTAGGCCTGTGGTGGGACATGTGGGTGGTTGCAGGGAATGTGAGTTCTGAAAGCTGGATAGTGAGTTCCACTAGGGAAAGGACTGTGTATTATTCATCCCCGACCTAATCCCTGTGCCTGGAACATAACAGGTACTGAGTAAATGTTGATGGAATAAATCCACTGCTGCTTCCTGTCATCAGGGGTCCCAGACCAGGCTGGAAGAGGGAAAAAGAAAGGGCATTAAATTGTATAAATAGAGACTTCTGGGGCAATTTACCTCAGAACTCAAAATATTTCAAATATTTCACTCATGAATCATCTTGACAGTTATGTTATATCCATTATTTGATTTGCTATAAGATTTTACTCCAGTTTATCCTCCACAGAGCCTTTGGGATAATTTTTCCTAATATGAATCTAATCTTAGTATTTTCCCGTTTGAAATCTTTTAAGGATGACTGGCTGACTTCAGGATCAAATTAAAAACTTCTTCACAGGGCATGTCTGGCCCTTCGAGATATAATCTCCACTCCCTTTCTTTGTCATCACTTGCCCTCTCTTTTCCTTAGATATATGAGACCCTCTAGGCCTAAAGAACCCCCTGCTGCTCTCACATTCACAAATGTATCTCTGCCTTCTGTTCATGCTGTCCGCTGTGCCTAGAACACACTCTCATCTATCTACTCTATGGTTCTCATCCATCCTTAGGAATTAGATCAAGGGTTACTTTCTCATGAAACCATTTGCTGGCTCTCTTAGACTGGGTTCCCTCAGAAACCAGCTCTCTGTGGGTAGCTCGTTAATAGTGGCCTCTGATGAATCACATCTCTTCACGTCCACACCCATTTGCAATGAATTTACCACTCTTCCCACCAAGAAGTAGAGTCTCTTTCCCCATCCTTTGAGTCTGGGCTGGCCTTGGGACTGCTTTGACCTATGGAATGTGGTGAAAATGATACTGTGGTCCTCCCAAACCTAAGTATTAAGAGGCCTTGCAGCTTCCACTCTTGTTCTCACAATCTAAATGCCATGTAAAGAAGTCTAGGTTTCCTTGCTGGAGAGAGAGGCCATGTAGAAAAAGAGGACATGGGAGAGAACAGAGGTGCCCCAGATAGCAATTAGGGCCAAAGCCTGAGAGTGAGTCCATTTGGGGTCCTCTAGCCCCAGTTAGGACAACCCAGCTGACATCACTTGAAACCGTGATGATCATCTGTTATGGACTAAATATTTGTGTCTTCTTAGAGTTCTTATGTTAAGGTCCTAACTTCTAATGTGCTTATGTTTGCAGTTGGGGCTTGGGGGAGGTAATTAGGTCATGAGGGAAGAACTCTAATAAATGGGATTTGTGCTCTTTTAATAAGAGGTCAGATAACTAGTTAGCTCTCTTTCTCCCATATGAGGGTACAATGAGAATGTAGCTGTTTGTAAACCAGAAAGAGGGCCAAGAACCTGGCCCCACTGGCACCCCGATTTCAGACTTCCAACTTCTAGAACTGTAAGAAACAAATGATTGTTGTTTAAACCACATAGCTAATGGTAATTTGTTATAACAGTCTGAATTCACTAAGATACCATCCTTGATGAATCCTCTCCAAATTCCTCACCCCCACAATCATGAGCAATAAACTGACTGCTTTTTTGATTAAAAATATTTTTAATTCTGGCTTGGCGCCTGTGGCTCAACAGGCTAAGGCGCCAGCCATGTACACCTGAGCTGGCAGGTTCGAATCCAACCTGGGCCCGCCAAACAACAATGATGGCTGCAACCAAAAAATAGCCGGGCACTGTGGCGGGTGCCTGTGGTCCCAGCTACTTGGGAGGTGGAGGCAGGAGACTCGCTTGAGCCCAGGAGTTGGAGGTTGCTGTGAGCTGTGATGCCATGGCACTCTATCCAGGGTGACAGCTTGAGGCTCTGTCTCAAAAAAAAAAAAAAATTTAATTCTGAAGCATTTCAAACACATGTAAAATAGAATAGAATAAACACCTCATCCAGCTTAACAATTATTAACTTACGACCATCTATTTCAAATATATCTCATCCATTCTGCCTCTCCCATAACATTTTGAATGGCTATTGTTTTGAGCCACTAGATTTAGGATGATTTGTTACTTAGCTGTAGATAACTACACAGCCTAAGAGGAAGATTCGAGCACAAGTAGTTTATTTGAGAGGGGATCCCAGAAAGTATTGGCTGGAGAGTGGGGAAATGAAACAATACAGGGTGTGTTTAATGAATAGGTTAGTACTGTGAGCAACTGAGGCTCAGTTCTGCTGGGGACCTGTGGCGGTACGATATAGACTTGGCCTCAGAATTGTCCTTCTCATGGGATGAGGAAGCTAGGCTATAAATCAACCAATTCCCACTTGTTGCTGAAGGCATTATTAGCTACCTGGCCTTTTTGGCCCACGTGCAGGTTCAGATAGTGAATCAGAGGTGCTTATGGTTCTAAGCTACCACTGCTAAAGAAGGTGGAGATCTGAGGGGACATGGGTGAATAATTAAATTCTGAGGACATTTGATGCCCAGGGAGGTGCTTTTCTTCTGGGACCTTCATTTGTTTGTTAATATAACATCCTATGCTGGTCTCTATTATGGTATTTGTCTATTCCATTTGCTAATTTTCCCCACTGGGTTCTCCAGGCTGTGAGCTTCTCTGCATCTTGAGCTGTTTTATTCATCTCTGATCCATTGGCGCTCAGCCTTATATGGTACAAATCAAGTGGCAACAAATACCACTACATGTATATATTTGTTTCCTCATAGCAACCTCGTGATATAGGCAGGTAAAGGCAGCTGTAGGCCTACTGATGCCTTAGTCATATTTCTGAAAATGAAAATATTCTGAAGAATGATTATTTTTCCTGAAATTTGTGCCAAAAATCATTTGGTAACAAAACCTACTCTGGACTGTTGTTAAGCTCATTTTAGGTGCACATAATTTGAATGTTCATGTTTAAAACAGCAACATTGGGGCATTTGATTATTATTATTATTATTTTTTGAGATGCAGTCTCATTCTGTCACCCCTGGGTAGAGTGCTGTGGAATCATAGTGGGTGTTTGATCATTTGGTGCTACCCAGACTCCACTGGGGGTGCATGGAGAAGAGAGTATGTATACCATATTGCTGTACTCAAATTCAGCTCTAAAGAAATTTGGAATTTTGGAACAGATCTTGCTGCAAGGAAGCTTGCATTGCCATTTCCACTTTAAAAGGGAAGAGATTTGTTTAAGATTATGGTTGGAAGGAGAACTGTTTTGAGAACCCAGGTTTTTTGACTCCTGGGACAATGCTCATTTCATTCTACCATTCTGGAATTGGTAAGAAAGCTGATGGATGAAGTGAAGTTTCCTCTCTACTGGCCAAAGAACCAACATCAAAGGCTTAATATTGAATAGTTTGAAATGATTCTCCAACATGGTAGCCCCCAGAAGCCCAGGCTATGGCCCTGTCTCCAACCTCAATCCCTGTTTGCAGGTGATCTTAGCCATCATGTTAGTGCCATGTGACCACCTCTTTGGCCACATGACCAGGAACAGGCCAATCCAACTGTGTCTTGGGGATCTGGATTGAGATACGGAGACCTTACTTGGTAAGTATTGGATACTGAAGCTGGGAGATCATGTAAGCTGCACCTGGAGGGGCCATTCTTATCACACGCTCCCTAAGGCAGAGTCAGCAAATCCCTAGAGAGAGATTGGCAGCAGCATTTGCACAGAAAAAAGCAAAGTAAGAGCCCATGAGATCTCAGAGAGCAGGAAAGAGCAGCCCTGGAGAAAGCAGACTTCAGGCTTCTCAATTTCTCATTCCAGGTCTTCTTGAAGCCTGGCTGTTCTTGTTGCCATTGAGTTCTGAGAGATACCTTTGTATCTCTTTTGTCCTTGAGCTAATTTGAGGGTATTTCTGTTTATTACAACAATGTTTCCCTACCAAATGCTAGAACATTCTGGGTAGGCTAGAGTGGATTTGTTAGTAGCATTTCTTTTCTACCCAAGGTTGATTTTCCTACTCTACTCTGGGGCTCCCAGTGGGTTGGGCCTAGGCTCAAGGGGTAGAAAAGGCATTTGAACTCTAGTATGCTTCAGAAACAGGGAGGTTTGTGCAATTGGCCCACCATATGCTCCCCTCAAAATTGCCTTTAGGATAGGGAGTGAGGAGAGAGCTATCTTCCTAAAAAGAGGCAAGGACAGTAATTGATAAACTAGTATGTGAACGAACAATAAGAGGTTTGTTTTAGGAACATTCTTAATATCCAAGATCATTCATTGGCATTGTTCTAAAGAAAATGGTCACACCCACATGCAAATAATGTAACAGGAAGGAAGAGGCTTCTCTGGAATGTGGTTGTTTCTATAAAATCAACAGCTTAAGTTATTAAATTTTTCAAATGAGGTTAAGAAATTTACAAACGATGAAATGACCTAGAAAGGTACTAAATATATATTTTGTGATTGTGCTCTGAGAAATTCCTGTGTTCCGATTCAAATGTTGTGAATGATAGATAGGAAATTGATTTTAAAAATTTGCCCACAGTATTAATCTCAAAGACATCAGGGTCAAGAAAGACAAATGAGCAGGAGTCACAGGGGCGATTCCTTATGGAAGGTGATGGCTAAGCAAGCAGAAGAATAATTGTCAGAGTTATTGGGTTAGGTGTCACAAGTTCTGGGTCTGAGTCTTTTCTCCATCACTTATCTGCATGCCATTGACCAAATTACTGGACCCCTCTACATCTCCGTTTCTCCATGAGTAAAATGGAAATAGAGAGAAACAAATGAAATAATATATTGGATGCTCTTGGAGCCTGTGAAATACCATAAAGTTGTTAAAATAAAGAGATGATCAGGAACAAATTAGGAAGCAGTTTAATTCTAAACTAATTTTCTGTGTTCAGCTAAGGGGCTTTGGATGAGTTTTATGAGGGCAAATACCAGGTGACCAACCAGGCTTGAGCACTGAACTCATCTGGCTGTGGTAGGCAGTGTGTAGATAGGTTCTAGAAGCTGCTTCTGGCAGCAAGGTACTGACTACTAGAGCTGTTACTGAGACCAGCGGAGCTTATTGCATATGACACTGTTTGATAGATGACACTAGTCACTTGGAGGAAGGGTGTTGCGGTGAAGTAGAATATGAGAATTTTATATTTTAAAAAAAATGAGAACTTTAACCTTGTAATCCAAACACTAATACTTTTCACTTAAATTCTCCAAATTAACTACCCCAATTATATTTCTTAAGCCATCAACCAGATATAAGCTTTTCTGTGAAGTATAGGCCAGAATTTTTGTTGCCAGAGGAGATCTGAGGGTAGGGATAATCAGTCACACTTCCACATAAAATAATTCTCAAAATGGCTCTTGCTGAGTGTAATTGCTCCTTGTGCAAGTGTGAACTATTGCAAAGGGAAAATAATAGGGTTGTCTCAGCATCTTGGGGATGGCTGCCATTTTCACCAGGATGTCTAACGTTCTTTGCCTCATGGGACCTTGATAGTGGTATAATTTTCAGCAACCAATGTTTAATGGAAGGCCTTTTGTGAGAGTTTCACAAAATATAAAGGCTTGCCTTGCTGCTTCAGCCCATACACTGAAATTTTCTAAATGTGGTATAATAATGCTATTGAGAAAACCAGTAAATGAACTAATAAGAGAGGATGTTGTCTGTGATAACAGAAAGAATGCAATAATACACTTTTATTACTCTTTGGGAAAAAAAGTGAGTTTACAGAAGTAGACTGTACAACAGTGATTACCAGAGTCTAGGGTGTTGGGAGGACAGTTGGAAAGATATTGGTCAAAAGATACAGAATTTCTGACTCGGCACCTGTGGCTCAAGAGGCCAAGGTGCCAGCCACATACACCTGAGCTGGCAGGTTAGAATCCAGCCTGGGCCTGCCAAACAACAATGATGGCTTCAACAAAAAATGGCCGGGCATTGCGGAGGGTGCCTGTAGTCCCAGCTACTTGGGAGGCAGAGGCAGGAGAATTGCTTGAGCCCAGGAGTTGGAGGTTGCTGTGAGCTGTGATGGCACGGCACTCTACCGAGGGCAACAGCTTGAGGTTCTGTCTCAAAAAAAAATGTATAAAAGATACAGAATTTCAGTTAGATAAGAGGAATAAGGTTAAGAGATCTATTGTACAACATGTTGACTATAATTAATAAAAACATGTTATATTCTTAAAAATTGCTAAGAGAATAGCTTTTTAGTGTTCTCGCTACAAAAAATAAGTGAGGTAATGCATGTTAATTAGCTCAATTTAGCTATTCCACAATATATATGTATTTCAACACAACATTTGCATATGATATATATATATATTATATATATTTATATATATATATTTTTTGCAGTTTTTGGCTGGTGCTGGGTTTGCACTTGCCACCTCGGGTATATGGGGCCCGCGCCCTACTTCTTTGAGCCACAGGCTCTGCCCAATAGATGTGATTTTCATTTTTCAATTTAAAAATTTAAAATTAATTAATTAAAAACACCACTGGTTAATGTGCTAAAAAATACAGTTTTCTTAGAGTCGAGTAAGATAAAAATATCACATTGGGTCCATCTGGGGAGCCCCTAATTCTGGGAACAGGAAGGACATAGCTAATATTTTACAAATAATCTCTTTAAATAGAATTTCCCTGACTTTAGCAGATTCTTCCTTCACTAAGCTTATGTAACAGTCCTTTATACCTCACTTTCTATTTACCCATTATTTATTAATTTCCTCCATTTAACTCCTAATTGTTAAGTAATCATTGACATTTGGCTTGCTTTTAAATAGGCAAGAAGAAAGTACTGGAGTTTGCCAAATGATGATGCAGTAACTTATTGTAATCAAAAGCTGGAACTTCAGTTATCTGTGCTGAGTTGATGGGAGATAAACTAGTTTCATAGTTAGATACCTGAAGGAATGCCTTGGTTTAGCAAACTCACTTGGAGCTTCTCCTCCCAGACCCCTATGACATCCTTCCATGCCTGTTGCTTAGTCATTGCTTTACATCACTACAGTAGTTTTCTTGGGGTTTCTTTTTCTCCACAGTTAATTACTTATCCTTTCTCCAAGGATGTACTCCTTTTTTTATTTCTGGGCCTTTTCTCTTAAGGTGCATCAACTCCTCCAAGACTCTCTTATTAATTTATTTAGCAAAGAAACCTAATCAGCAGCTTAGTTACTGTGGATACAATGAGAATATTATCAGCCTGTCTGACTGCACGTTCTGGAGATTTGACATTGTTGGAGTTTGCATTCACTAAAACAAACTCTATGAGATCTTATCCCTTCACTGGACCTCTGCATCCCTCTCCAGTCTGATCTATCGGTACAGTCTCCCTTTGCTCTCTATTCTCTAGCTTACTGAACTATCTTCAGTGTCCTGAATTTGCCATAGCCTGTGTTTCAGTTCTGTTGTAAACAATAGAACACACTTGTACTAGTCAGAGCAAAGCTCGCATCTGTAACATATAAACTCCAATGTATCTATGGCTTTAACACAATAGAAACCCATGTATTGTTCCTGTGAAGACTGTCTTAGTTCATTTGTGTGGCTATAATAGACTACCTGAGTCTGGGGAATTTATAAAGAACAGAAATTTATTTCCTCACAGTTCTGGAGGTTGGGAAGTCCAAGATCAAGATGTCAGCATCTCGTGAGGACCTTCTTGCTGTGTCTTCACATGGCAGAAGAACAGAAGAGAGGGAACCCACACCTGAAAGCCCTTTTTATAAAGGCATCAAACCATCCTTGAGGGCAAAGCCCTCATGACATCTCCCAAAAGGCCCCAGCTCTAATGCTTTTGCATTTAGAGTTAAGTTTCCAACACATAAATTTTGGGGGACACATTCAGACCACGACAAAGCCCCAAATAGGTGTTACTGATTCATAGGTGGCCTTCTAAGTGGTCTTTCAGGACCTGGGTTCCTTTCCTCTTGTGGCTTTGTGCCTCTGCATTCTCTGCGTTTAGCTAGACAAGGTGAAAGAAGATGCAGAATAATGCTTGAGAGGCTTTCATGGGCTGGACTTGGAAGTGGTGCATCACTTTCACTCATATTCATTGCCTAAATTCAGATGTGAGGCAACATTTAACGGCAATGGAGGCTGGAAAATGTAGTCCTGTTCGCTCAAGAAGAAGAGATTTGTGAGTAACTAGTCAGGCTCTTATTCTACCACTCTACCTAGTTTAGGCTCATAATAATTTATTATAAAGCATTTGATGGCTCAGATAACATTGAGAGGGTCAGAGAATCTGACTTGGAGGCTATACAGCTAGGAACAAAACCTAAGTTATACCACTGGACTGCTCTGTTAGAAGGTTTGCTATATTACTGCTACTACCACTGGGCATAGTTATGGGCGCCTCATATGGTAGCCAGGTTATATAGGATACAGCATTGCTCAATGCCTTTCTGCTATGCTCTGCCATCCTCACCTGAACAATGATTCTGTGTGATACCTACTTTCTTACCCAGCTCTTCTGAATCAAAGTCTCATGTGGGTGGCTGAGCTTAGGACAAACACCTGTGCCCAAGCTGCAAGGCAGGCTGGGAAAGAAATGCAGGTTTCTAAGTCTGGGATGTGGAAACCTAATCTGGGAATTCCCCAAATATAAGAGAGTTGGTCAAAAGACTCTGGGCAGAACGAATGTCCATAACAGTCTTATTCTGGGTTTCCTTGGAAGCAGATTCTGAATCAAAAACTTTGTAGCTTATTTGGGAGATGATCCTAGGAAGCAAGGATGAGGGAGTTGTGTGGATGAGTTAGGAAAACAGGAAGAACCAATTAAATGTGCCTATAGAGTTGGTTATCCCTGTGGGCAACTGGGGATCAATGCCCTTGGGACTTTTTGAAGAATGTAGAATGCACCTTAGAAATGTGTCCTCAGTGTTGGGGGCCATAGGAGCATTTACTCACTCCATTGGTGGAGTGAGGGTTTTCTCTGGAGCAGTAACTACATTCCCTACTCCAGCTGTGTTTCTGGACTGCCCTGCATGAGGAGACATCATGTGGTCCTGAGGCAAAAAAAAAAAAACAAACAAAAAACAGAGAGACATGTAATGTCATGACATAGAACACTAGGTCACTGTAATATGCTTGGTAATTGTCTATCCAGCTGAAGTGGGAATGAGAGGTGGCCTGAAAGGACCCACCTCCTTTCCATTAATTCTATGGCTGATAAAATCATAGCTGTAGTCATACTGTCCCTTCTGCTCAAAAACTTGCAAAGTCCTCTCAGGCCTGGCCCCATAGACGACTCTAGCCTTCTCTGCTGTGGTCAGTGTATGAAGACACAGCATGGTGTTCCTAGAATTTGGTGATATTTCATAAGCAAACCAGAAAGGCAGGAGTGTTGTTGAAATCTGATCAAAAGGCTGGTGTCAAAAAAGGGTACTTTCTGTGGACACGTCAGTCTAATCCTCTTCAGTGAGACCATCCATAAGATCATCTTGCAGACTCCCTTCTCTAAGAGAGCTAATTGAACTCTGGATGACTTAAATGGGAAGAGGTTTAATGAAAGGATTTGGAATAGCTCACAAGGTGTTGCCAGGATGGCTGGTCCCTAGTTCAGACATTGGCGGATACGGCCAAAACGTCACTAAAAATCACACCTCAGAGTGACACTCCTTCCAGTGAACATTGAATGCCACAGCTTTTGTCATCACACCAGTGGATCTGGGCAGTGGATGTCACCCACTCTCCCATGGAAACCCGATGTGGGTGCCTATTGTTGCCATTGTTGCTGTCACCACCAGCACCAAGATGAATTCTCCATTGCTCCCGCTTTTTTGTTTTGTTATCCCCCAGCTCCAGTCTGAGAAGACAGCTTGAAATTGTTAGATAGTTTCAGAAAGGCAAGGGATATGAATTAGTAAGTGTAGTAGGATGTTATCTACCTTGAGGGATCTTTTTCCCATTGCCAAATTTCTTGCTTTCAAAAAATAAATTGCACAGCTTGGTCTACATAATATCAGATGATCTCTAAGGTCCTTTTTGCCTTGGCGAGTCTGTGACTTGCTCATTTTCTACAGATAACTACTTTTAAGTGGGGGATTTATTCTCCAGGGCAAGGCTATTATAAAAAAAAATATGGACATATTTTTTGGTACATTTATTTCTAATTTTTATGCTACCAATTTTTGTTTCAAATTGGAATGGAAGGGCAGAATCCCCATTTCTTCTGAGAGCAGACTGCATTAACTTAATGTCTTAGTATTTTGAGACAGCTAAAGGGCTGTGTCAAAGGTATTTAGTTGGTTTTAGTCCCATAATTATGCTGGTTTTAGCAAGGTAGGTGTGATTTCTCAGGCACTCTGTTACAACTGGGAATATGAAACTGCCTTTCAAAATTGTTAAAAGTACCTTAGTATATCTGCAGTAAGATAATACTAATCCTCGCCTGACATAAATGCTAGTTTTATGGCTTCACACTCTGTAAAAAGTATATTTTAGACTGAAGAAAATGCTGGTGTTCAGATAGTTTTGATTTTATTTTGTCTCTCTTGGTCTGTAATAATCATGTTTAATTTGGACACTTTCAGTTAGACAACTTGAAACTCTAAATGTTCTGTTACAGTGAAAGAACTTGGAGCTTAACTAAAATTTCAGTAATTTGTTGAAGAATTGTGTAATCTGCCAGGAAAAATTTAGTTCTGTAGACACTGTAACTTAATTATGTCAAAACGCAAAAATCACTGGTTATGTTTTTGTCAGGTCTTCAATGGAGGATAAAGTAATAGAATTGTGAAATGTCTGATTTGATAAAGATTGGTATTATAATATTCGTCTTGTTGTGCATTTCACTGAATGATTATTAGGTATTCTGGGGACAAAAAGGTGGTTCTGAGGTCAAAGAAGTACGGGGAAGTCTGGAGAATGCTGCATTCTATATCTTTCTTGTGGGGATTCATAACATGTGTTAATACTTTAAATAAGCCTATAAGTTTTGAAATAAATAAAGCTGTTTATCTTAGTAGCATGATTGTTAAATTTGGCCATGAAACTTCTCTTTTTTTGCCTGGATATTTCTTTTTTTTAACAAAAACCTGTTGACATATGAGTTTCCAAGGAATCAACGATTCCTTACAGTTTGGGATATATATCTATCATAGCTGCGTATCCCATTCATAACATCCTGTCAGACATATGGTCATCCAGGCTTTGTTTGATGGTTACCTTGGCAAATTCAAAGGCAGCATTAAAAAGAAAATAGACGGTACTGGGGTAAGCAATGCAATGACTCTCATTTTTCCACTGGGACCTTGGAAGAGTGAACGTACCTAAACTACTAAGTTGCAGAGGAATAACTTGATGATTTAAAACCTAAAGTTAGCAGTTTGTTGAAGTAACTTTCATCAAACTATCTTAGAAATACTGTCTAGAGAAATTCTTAATTGCTGAGGACTGTCCTCAAAATGTCATCCCATATTCTTTGTTATTAACTTTACTTCCTTTTGGTATTACTACTGCACTGCACTTAGTTATAGTTGCTACACATCAGTGATGCAGTTCTGTGGTCCTAATGCCAAAATAGAAACATGCCATATGAATTGAGAGGCATTTTCACAGATTTGTAGCCACAGAGTGATATTTTTTTTTATTTTTACATAAACATGTGTTTATTAGGTTTCCACTTTTTGCCTTCACAGGATTTAAAAAGCTTAACATTTAATAACAATAACAATGTTTAAGATAAGGACTAGAAACGAAAACCTCATAAAGAATGAACGAAGATAAATACGTTCAGAAAAGAAAACCGACGATTACTGCATCGAAATATTAAGCAATATTAATAATAATAATGCAAAGAAAGTACTGTTCACATTGTCAAATAAGAGTATGTCTATTATATAATGCTTTGACTCTGAGGCTCAGTATGAAGTCATCTGTTAACTTCTTCTTTTTTTTTTTCCAAAGTCTCAAAGCCACAGAGTGATATTTGCCATCTCTTGTCACATCTGGGAATGGAAGGAGTGGTGCTAAAATATTGTTTTTGCCTTGGGATCAACCCTTTTCCCCAGTTCTGGGACATGGCTCAGGTCTGGCCAGTCAATGCAATCCTTTCCTTTGACTATAATGATTGATTCAGGAGTGAGCATATGACCCAAGGTAAACCAGTTAAACTCAGTTTTGGAATTCTGCAATGGGAGACAATTCCCCAGGGGTCTATTGAACTTTTGCACGTCTTACAATTGAGGTACAGATTATTCTTTTTTTTTCTAGACTATCTTTTCAAGGAGGTTTATGTATCCACCGACCTGGGAAGATTGTGATACCATCTCCCTCTACGGCAAAAGACAGGCATGCTTACCGTCCACTATAATAAAGATAACATCGCTCTTTGGACCAACGGGAAGGCATACTTTCTGCCCATTATAAAAGATTCAGGCTCATTAGGTTCAAGATTCTTAACTTGTAATGCCATCTCCTGCATGTACACGTGTCACCTGGCTCTCTTCATTTTGCCCTGTTTGGAATTAGATTTGGGGAACCAAAACAACACTAGTTAGCTGATACTCTACCACTGCTATTGTTGTGAGTAAGAAACTGTCCTTCATCTCTGATCTGTGAGTATCATGTCTTCTAACAGCATTCGTGAAACTGTGACAGATGTAAAATCTCAGATCCTTCACAGTTCTTGATACTTTAGTGTAACTCTTAGTTGTCTTTCTGCTGAAGTTTCTGAGGAGATGGGATATAAACTTGAACTTGCTTGTAGCCATCTTGTTTCTACAAGAGTAGAGCTTGTCTGCCTTGGCATGGAACCAATACAGGAAAGTAAAGGAACAGGAAAAGTAAAGCATGGACACAGAGGTGGGGTGGGAAGTGGGAGAACTGTTGTTACAGCTGCCACTTATTAATCACCTATTATGTGCCAGGCAGTGTTAGACACTATTTGTACTTTTGTCATTGAATCTCCTGCAACCTTAAACAGTTCACATTTTATCCCCATTTTACTGGAGAGGCAACTGAGTGTCAGCACTTAGGTTCTTCTTAAAAGTGAGCAGTGAAAAGAAAAACAAATGTCATTCTCTTTCCTTTTTATTTAGGCCTCTTCTGGTAAAATATTAAATAGTATAAACATGAAATAATTTTCCAATCATTATTTTTAAATACACTAAGGAGTAACTTTAAAAGAAAAACAAAACCTTAGGTTCATATAGTGCATTTTTTTCTTACAGTAAGCTACAAGCATTACATACCCCACCTAAACCTATGCTTTCCCCCCTTAAAATGCTTAGGATCAGAAGTGCAAAGACCTTAGACAATTACTTTACTTTGGTGTACCTCAGTTGCCTCGGCTACAAAATGAGGATTAAATAAGAGTGCCCAGTGCATAGGCTGTGGTGATTAAATGAGCTGCATCTAAAGTGTTCAGAACAGTACCTTGCACGTATTAAGTCCTCAATACACCATAGCTATTGTTACTGCAGTTGCTGCTGTTTTTATTTGAAGAGGTGAGGGTGAGTGAAGGGAGAAACGAAGGTGGGAAAAGCATAGCTAAGCCTTCAGAGAACCTCATTTTCTGGGAAAATATCCCCTCACTGCTCAGCTTCCATTTGTCCCTTTTCTTACTCTCATCTCAAAGAGAAAAATATTCAGAAAAGAATATAACTTTATCCAGCCGTTTGATAATTTCCCTCAGATGAGCAGCCTAAGTTCCAGGTCTTAGGTGTCTCTTTATTAATGTTTATAACTTTGATATGCTCTTCAGTTTTAGTATCTGTTTGGGTACCAACTATAACACTTTTTAAGGAAAACTTACCTCTTCTCCATTCCTGATTCCTGTATAATTTTAACTATTTAGCAAAGAAGTAAATCTCACTAAGCTTAAACAATTTGAAACACATACTTCTTTAGACCTATTTTTATCAAAGCATTTACTCCTAAAATATGAAAGTGCATAGTTCTCCACTCCTTAATTTATTTCTTAATAGTTTATTTTAATATCAATCTAGTTAGCAGCTTCTGATTAGACGGTAAACCTTGCTCACCCACGTCTTCCCTTGGTGTTACAATCCCTTGGGCTTGGTTTGTTCCCCTCCCTGCCAGCTTAGGACTTTTTTCAGTTTCCCTCTTAGGTACAGAGGGCAGGGGAGGGTTGGGGGTGAGCAGGGCTGAGGGTGGGAAGGACATTTCTGCTGTTTGTTCTCATTGCCTGTTGTTTTGCTTCCTGGAAAGATGCTCATTTTGCTCATTTACTAGTCGGACAACAGAGCTCTTATTCATGCCAGTTTCATTCTACAAGGGATTTGAGATAACTGCCTCCTTAATGCTGCTGCAGATATACTGGGAATAATGGAAGAATCTGGGCTGGCACTCATCTTTCTTGTCTAGTGATGTTGAAATTAAGAATAAAAACAAAGACAACCAATGATATCATTAATACTAATAACATGGTTTAGTAGTGTTGGCAGATTTTCATGTCGGGACAATCCACACTCTAAAAAATAATTGGGGAAACCCAGAGAACTATTGTTTTGTGGGCTATATACCTATGAAAATAGTTTTGACCCCACAGACCTCTAATAGGGTTTTTGGGAAGCCTTGTGGTTCTCTGAACTCCATGTTGAGAACCAGAGACATAGATGAACTTATTTTTAAAGTGAATTCAGCCAGTTGTAAATCATAGAAGAAATAAAGGATGATGAAGACAAAGTCAGAATCTGTGCAATTAAAGAGGAAATGATTTTTGATTTCTAGGTGACTCTAAGAAATAAGACTTTGAGTAAATAAATTTTATTGAGAATTTTTGCCTCTATATTCATAAGGAGTACTGGTCTGTAGTTTTCTTTTTCTATTGTGTCCTTTCCCAGCTTTGGTATCAAGGTGATACTGGCTTCATAGAATGAGTTTGGGAGGATTCCTCCCTTCTCAATGTTATGAAATAAGTTCTGAAGTATAGGCAGGCACCAGTTCTTCTTGTAGGTCTGATATAATTCAGCTGTGAAACCACTGGGTCTAGGACATTTTTTCTGTTGGAAGGTTTTTTATTGCTATTTCAATTTTGTTGCTTGATTTTATCTGTTTGGGAGTTCTATTTCTTTCTGATTGAGACTAGGTTGTATGTTTCCAAGAAGTTGTAATTTCTTCAAAGTTTTCCAGTTTATGTGCGTAGATGTTTTTATAGTAGTGAGAGATGATGTTTTGTATTTCCATGGTATCAATTGTAATATATCCTTTTTCATGTATGATTGAACTTATTAGGGTACTTTCTTTCTGTTTTTGGTTAATCTAGCAAGAGGTCTGTTGATTTTGTTTACCTTTTCAAAGAACCAACTTTTTGTTTAATCTTCTGTATAATTCTTTTGTTATAAATTTCATTTAATTCTGCTCTGACCTTAGTTCTTTCTTTCTTTCTTCTGGGTTTGGGATTGATTTGCTTTTCCTTTTCTCCTTTTTTTAAAATTAAATCATAGCTGTGTACATTAATGCAATCATGGGGTACAATGTGCTGGTTTTATATACCATTTGAAATATATTCATCAAACTGGTTAACATAGCCTTCACAGCATTTTCTTAGTTATTGTGTTAAGACATTTATATTCTACATTTAGTAAATTTCACATGTACCCTTGTAAGATGCACCATAGATGTGGTCCCACTTATTACCCTCCCTCTACCCACCTTTCCCCTCCCCTCCCCTCCCTCTTCCCTTTCCCCATATTCTTGGGCTATAATTGGGTTATAGCTTTCATATGTAAGCTATAAATTTGTTTCATAGTAGGGCTGAGTTCATTGGATACTTTTTCTTCCATTCTGGAGATACTTTGCTAAGAAGAGTATGTTTCAGCTCCATCTATGTAAAGAGGTAAAGTCTCCATCTTTCTTTAAGGCTGCATAATATTCCATGGTGTACATATACCACAATTTATTAATCCATTTGTGGGTCGATGGGCTTCTTCCATGACTTAGCAATTATGAATTGGGCTGCAATAAACATTCTGGTACAAATATCTTTGTTAGAATGTGACTTTTGGTCTTCTGGATATATACCTAGTAGAGGAAATGCAGGATTGAATGGCAGGTTTATTTTTAGATCCCTAAGTGTTCTCTAAACATCTTTCCAAAAGGAACGTATTAGTTTGCATTCCCTCCAGCAGTGTAGAAGTGTTCCCTTTTTTCCACATCCATGCCAATATCTCTGGTTTTGGGATTTTGTGATGTGGGCTAATCTTACTGGAATTAGATGATATCTCAAAGTAGTTTTGATTTGCATTTCTCTGATAATTAAGGATGATGAGCATTTTTTCATATGTCTGTAGGCCGTGTGCCTGTCTTCTTCAGAGGATTTTCTCTTCAAGTCCCTTGCCCACCCTGAGATGGGATCACTTGTTCTTTTCTTGCTAATACGTTTGAGTTCTCTATGGATTCTGGTTATTAAACCTTTGTCAGAGACATAACCTGCAAATGTCTTCTCCCATTCTGAGGGCTGTCTGCTTGCTTTACTTACTGTGTTCTTGGCTTTGCAGAAGCTTTTTAGTTTGATCATGTCCCAGTAATGTACTTTTGGTGTTGCTTCAATTGCCCCAGGGGTCTTCCTCATAAAATATTCGCCCAGGCCAATTTTTTCAAGCGTTTTCCTTGCACTTTCTTCCAGTATTAATCTTAGTTAATGGTGAAAGGTGCAGGTCCAGTTTCAGTCTTCTACAGGTTGCCAGCCAGTTCACCCGGCACCATTTGTTTAATAGGGAGTCTTTTCCCCACTGAAAGTTTTGACTTATCGAAGATCAAATAATCGTAAGTAGCTGGGTTCGTCTTTTGATTCTCTATTCTGTTCCATACATCTACCTCTCTGTTTTTGTGCCAGTACCATGCTGTTTTGATCACTACAGATTTATAGTATAGTCTGAGGTCTGGTAGTGTGATTCCTCCTGCTTTGTTTTTATTTCTAAGTAATGTCTTGGCTATGTGAGTTTTTTTTTCTGATGCCATATAAAATGAAGTATTATTTTTTCGAGATCTTTAAAGTATGACAGTGGAGCTTTAATAATGACTGCATTAAAATTGTATGTTGCTTTGGGTAGTATGGACATTTTAACAATGTTGATTCTTCCCAGCCATGAGCATGGTATGTTTTTCTGTTTGTTAATATCTTCAGCTATTTCTTTTCTTAGAGTTTCATAGTTCTCTTTATAGAGATCTTTCACATCCTTTGTTAGGTAAACTCCCAAATATTTCCTCTTCTTTGGTACTACTGTGAATGGAATAGAGTCCTTGACTGTTTTTTCAGCATGACTATTGTTGGTATATATAAGGCTACTGATTTATGAGTGTTGATTTTGTAACCTGAGACGCTGCTGTATTCCTTGATCACTTCTGAGAGTTTTGTAGTAGAATCCCTGGTGTTTTCGAGATATACGATAATCTCATCTGCAAAGAGTGAAAGTTTGATCTCTTCTGACCCTGTGGATACTCTTGATCACGTTTTCTTGCCTAATTGCAATGGCTAAGACGTCCATTACAATGTTAAAAAGCAGTGGAGACAATGGGCAACCTTGCCTAGTTCCTGATCTGATTGGAAATGATTTCAATTTAACTCTATTCAATACGATATTGGCTGTGGGTTTGCTGTAGATGGCCTCTATCAGTTTAAGAAATCTCTTCCTTTTTTAATTCCTTGAGATGACTCATTAGATTGTCAATTTTTGATCTATCTTTTTGATGTAGGCATTTAAAGCTATGGATTTTCCTCTTAGGACTACTTTTGCTGACTCCCACAGATTTTGATGACTTGTGTCCCTTTTATCATTCAGTTCAAAAAATCTTTTGATTTTCGTCTTAATTTCCTCTTTGACCCAGCTGCCATTCAGCAGTAGGTTGTTTTCATGGCTTCCTGTGGAGATGAGTGTTTCTGTTGCAGTTGATTTCTAATTGCATTCAACTGTGATATGAGAAGATACATGCTATGATTTCAATTCTTTTAAATTTGTTGAGACATGTTTTGTACCATAAAATGTGACAAGTCTTGGAGAATGATCCATATGCTGATGAGAAGAATGTATATTCAGTAGTTTTGGAGTTGAATGTTCTGTAATACCTGTTAGGACCATTTGTTCTAGGCAGGGATGTCCAACCTGTGTCCTATGGACTGCATGCAGATTATGAGAGTCCTGTTTTGCTTCTCTGTGGTGTTAAATATTGCAAAAATTAATCATGAACCTTTTTTTTTCTCTTCAGCTTTTGTTAGTGTTTGTGTTTTTAATGTGTGGCCCAAGAAAACTCTTCTTCTTCCAATGTGCAACAGAAAAAAAAAAGGTTGGACACTCTTACAGAGTCTTGTGTAAGTCCCGTGTTTATTTATTTTCTGTCTGAAGGTTCTGTCTAGTTTTTTCAGTGGGGTGTTGAAGTCCTTGGCTGTTATGATGTTGCTGTTTATTATGTTGTTTAGATCTAGTAGGGTTAGCTTTATAAATCTGGTGCATCTGTGTTAGGTGCATAAACATTTAAAATTGTTATGTCTTCTTGTTGAATTGTTCCCCTTACCATTATATAATGACTATCTTTATCTTTATTATTATTGCTTTGAAGTCTATGTTATCTGATATGAGAAAGG
Organism: Perodicticus potto; assembly: GCA_963574655.1. NCBI lineage: Eukaryota > Metazoa > Chordata > Mammalia > Primates > Lorisidae > Perodicticus > Perodicticus potto. Next base: position 12,291 of record CAUYRH010086660.1, on the reverse strand, counting down.
CTGTACCAGCTTTTTATTTGCTTTGTATTTGCATAAGATGTGACCAATCTTGGAGAATGATCTATATGCTGATGAGAAGAATGTATGTTCAGTAGGTTTTGGGGTTGAATGCATTAGGGTTAGGTACATTTCTTGGAGACAGCAGATACTTGGTTATAGTTTTTTGTCCATTCAGTGAGCCTATGTCTCTTGAAAGGGGAGTGCAATCCACTCACATTTATTGAAAGAATCAATAAGTGGGGAGGATTTCTGATCATCCTGTTGAATTGAACTTCACTGCTTTGTTTTAACTCTGGAGCCGTTGTGGTATCTGGGCTCTAAACCTTAGCGTTTTCAAGGTTGTGCACTGGTGAGTGTTTATTGTGCTTATCAGTATATAATGCAGATCTGAGTACTTCCTGCATGGCAGGTCTGATCTTGACAAATTCCCTTCGTGTTTGCTGGTCTGAGAAAGTCTTTATTTTTCCTTCATATAAGAAACTTAGTATTGGTGGATACAAAATTCTAGTCTTGCCATTATTCTGTTTGAGAAGCCTGAGAATGGTAGATAAAACATCTCCTGGTGCCATCTATTTCTCATGGAAACCCCCTAGACAAAACATCTGTTCCCCCTTCTCTTTATCCCTACCCAATACTGGCAGGCAGAAACTCAAGCTAGCCATGATCCCCACCAACTGAGATGTAGGCCAGGCAGTTCCCTATCCAGGATCTTGGCTTAAGCTGAGAGTGCAGCTCTCCTGTGGGGGGAAGGGTGCCTTGCAAGTGCACAATAGCTAGGACCCACACTGCAATTTTTCTGCCTTGTAAGGTCTCAGTTGAGAATTCTGAAGTTAGTCTTATGGGTTTTTCTCTATAAGTTATCTGTTGCTTTCACCTTATAGTTGATAGGAGTTCCTATTTTGTATTAACTTTGGACAGTCTGATGCCTATATGGTATGGTGATTGCCTGTTGGCAATAAATCTCCCAGGGGTCTGTTGTGCTTCTAGTACCTGGAGGTTCAGATTTCTAGAAAGACCTGGGAAATTTTCCTCAAGTATTCCCTCAAATAAATTTTCCAGCCCTTGTTTATTTTTTTCACCTTCAGGGATGCCTATGATTCTTATGCTAGGCCTTTTTACATGATCCCATGTTTCTTGTAGGCTTTGTTTATTCCTCTTATTTCTCTGGTCTTTCTCTGACTGATTTGTTTAATTCAAAGGTGTTGTCTTCCAGCTCTGAGTTTCTTTCTTCTGCATGATCTAGCCTATTCTTAAGGCTTTCCACTGTGTTTTGCATTTTCTTGAATGAATATTTTTCATTTCAAGAAACTCTGCTTGATTTTTAAAAATAATTTAATTTCTTTATTAATTTCCTGCATTGTTTTGTGGTTTATTTGTGTTGGCTTTCCATTTTCTCCTATATTTCATTGCGTTTCATTATAATCCAAAGTTCTTTATCAGTCATTATAATATCATAATGTTGGTTGGTTTCCTTTATATAGAGTTATTGTTTTCTTTGGGGGGTGTGTCCTTCACTCTTATTTTTCTTGTTTCCAAGTTCTTTCACTGATTTCTTTTCATATGGAGCAATTGTTACTTCTTATTTTTGGATTTCCTTTTGTTTAGATAATAGTGTAATCTCCAAGACAGTAGGTGATGCTTATGGGGGAGACTCAGCCACACCTTGTATGATTGAGTCAGTAAATGCTGTGAAGGGCACACAAAGTGGCCTCTCTGTCAGCAGGTGGCACTTCCTGCAAGGAAAAAGCTGCAATGTTTTTGGGTCATGTGACCAGTGTTAGCCCCTCAAGAGAAGCAATTGATTTACCCTGGGTGGTTGGGGTCCTGGAACTTCAAGTGAGTCCTAATTCTCTGCCATAGTAGAGACAAGTGAGAGAGTACTGCCAGGTGGGGCTTGGTTGTATGAGCTTTCCCTCAGCCTCCACCAAAGCTGGCAAGGGATCTATTTCAGTAGGAATAAAAGGTCTGCTCCAAGCTTCTCTGCAAAGCCCCCAGGGAGAAGCTGAAGTGGCCTTATCCAACAAAATGTATGCTTGTGGAGGCAGGGCCATGTGATATTTAAGGTCTGGAAGTCTGGAGGGTGCCTCACTGCTCTCCACCCTTCCCTGCTCTACACTTTCCCTCTGCTATCTGCTGGTGTCAGCTGTGGGGACCAGATATCAGGTCTGGTTTTCCTGGTTCTTGGTTCCCAATACCAAAAAATGGTTATTGGTATCAAGTCAATGGAACAAATGAGCAGACTAAGCAGATACAAGCAGGCAAAGCGCCAAAGTTTATTAAATAAAAATAGAGTGTAGAAAGAATAGTATACTCTCAAAGTCAGTAGTGAGCAGCCTGCTCCAACAAGGAATAGCAGTAATACCTAATAATATACTAAGCTGGGATAGAATATTCATGTTTTTCTTAGAAAAAGTTGGAGAATTCCTGCTATGGTGAATCCACCTCATTTCTATCCTTGTAAGGTAATTTCCAGGGTAATTGCCATGGTATTTGTAAACTGTCATAGTGCTGGTGGGTATAATTTTAATTATGTTAATGACAGTAGGTTATTTAGGGATACTGTTACCTCAACTGTATACATGCTCAAAAGGCCCTCTTTTGCAGTCTTGATCTTATCTTCACTTTGTGGTTTCTCTAATTCTTTCTGGTTGGTCAGTTATTGAGATCTCTTTAGCATAGACAAACATCTGGCGGGTCCTTGGAACACCCCTTTGACATGTTATCTTTCTTGGGAGCCCCTTCTGGTCAATTTATTCCTCTTATGGTAGATAAAGCATCTCTTGGTGCCATCTATTTCTCATGGCAATCCCATAGATAAAACATCTGTTCCCCCTTCTTTTTATCCCTACCCAACACTGGCAAGGCAGAAACTCAAGCTAGCCATGATCCCCACCAACTGTGATGTAGACCAGGCAGTTCCCTGTCCAGAATGTTAGCTTAAGCTGAGAGTGCTACTCTCCTGTGGGGGGAAGGGTGCCTTGCAAGTGCACTATAGCTAGGACCCACACTGTACTCTTTACTTGATCTGCCCATGTGGGCACCCTTGTCTCATGAGAGTAACTCACATATCTCCTCTGCTTGCCTCAGAGCAATGTGATCGGACCTGGGGGTACAAGATCTGGGCTGCATATCTGTCCATTGGTCCACAAAGATCCATGCCTTACCATGATAGAGAGAAGTATACTTGTCCCAAGTTGCTATGGGGTGCCCAAGCAAGTTCAATGTCTCTCTGCCTTGGGGCGTGCCCCAATCTGATGGGGTTTCCAGGCACAAAGCACCAGGGAGAGAAAATGAGCAGGGAGCTCAGAGTCCAAGCACCCCTTGGTTCAGTGCAGTATCAATAGAGGAGAAAAGTATGAGCCCCACTATCTGTGGAAGCCTTGGAGTGGTGGCTTAATTGTTTCTCTTAGCAGCCATAGGTGGGGAAAGGGAAGGGGAGAAAAAGAGTATGGAAAGGTTTGAGCCTCATTCTCTGTGGAAGCCCTGGTGTGGTGGATGCACCAATGGAGAGGGAAAGCAGTTTCTGTGAGACCTAGCTCAACTGTATTTCAGCAGTCATGAATAGGGCAGGGGAAGGGAGGGAAAGGAGTCTGAATGGAAGAAAGTTTGCACTTTGGTTGTCTCTGTCCCTCTATCCAGAAGGCAGTCCACCTGATATGTCTAGGCTCTGGGGTCATGCAGATATCCCAGGGACCCACTGGCCCCTATGGCTCCCATAGTCTGGGCCAAAGTTGGGAAATGTTTGGGAATAAGCAAGATGAAAACTGAGGGGCTGAAGCCACCTGGGAAGGACAAAGGTACATGGTAGGTAGAGAAGCAATATGGCATCTACCATCTTGGCTTGGGTCTGTAGTGATGGGAAGTGACCCTGAGGGCACTGGAAGCCTGGTGCTTTGTCCTTAAGAAACTCCCAGTTCATGGTCCTCATTTATTTTTGTAGCTGAACAGGATTCTATTGTAGGGAGATACCATAGTATATCTCCTAGTCATGGCCATTTAGGTTATTGTCAATCTTTTGTTTCAAACTGACTTTTGAAAACGATTGCACACACACTCAAAAAGTTGCCTATGTGAGTGTGATTCTCCAAATGTGGATGTTCCACATTTTTCATAGTCAAGTGTTCAAGGGGGGGATATTAACTCTTTCATAGGGGGCCATGTTAAAGGTCTGAGGGTCATGTTATGGGGCAATCGCCCCTTTAGGAAAGCCTGGTATCTGAAATGATATGTAGAAAAAGCAGATAAATTAGGAGGTGATTTTTTTTAAAATAAAATGCTTTGTTTAGCAAATTTACCAGTGTTCTTTTAAATGGAGGACTGCTCAGTCCTAAAAACATGATTTAATCTTACAAAAACCTCTGTAGGAACACAAGCTCCTATATTGTTTTATATTTACCAATACTGTGTATGGATTTTGAGAAGTCCATTTAAGCATTAATATTGTGCTAAAATTTTGTTATAGTGAATAAGCATTGGTTAGGGTTTGGCAATGCCATTGTTGAATAAACGTTTTTGTCAAAATGGTATTCATTTTTATGAAATTCAATCTGGAATGATCCTTTGGGGTCTCGAAAGATGTAATTCGCTTCTTAGAACCTGGCTTTGGAAAATATTTTGGTTTGGCATCATAGATATTTTGTTTTTAATCTGACAAATCTTTCCAATTCTCCTTACCGATTTTCTCTTTAATTTGTTGGAATTCTTTAGCTGAAAGATTAATTAATATTTTCTCCAAGAAGGAAGGAAGCAATCTGTATGTTTAAATAATTGATTTCCTCAAAATGAAATTTTTTGTTTTTACTATTGCCGCAGATAGCTTAATTAAATTAGAGCTGCTTGCTGTCATTTTGAGTAGTTTTCTGAATGTTTCCTTCTGGTTTTGATAATATAAGAACTATACAGCATAAATTACAATTCCACGTTCAATTTTTGTTGTTTTAGTTCACTTAAAGTAACACTTTCCTGTTAATTTCTACCAATGTTACACCTAAACAGATTGCAAATTCAGAGAAGTGTTACCAATACTGTTCGCACTGAGCAGGAAAGTTGTAAAATGTTAATTGAATGGAAGAATTTGGATTTTGCAGATTAGTGGGTCTTTGGTTGTCTTGGAAATTGGGATTTAAACATCATTGGCCCTACATATTATCCTCTAAAAATGCAAAATAAAAATAGTATTTGTTGCTGCTTTAGTATATGCAGGTAAACATGTGTTCAGGTAAGAAAGGAATGCATTTCCTAAGGCAAGGGAGAGAAAGCTTTCATTTCGCAGGACGGGATTTTAACTGAAAGGGCACTTTCTACATTTCCAGATGAGCCCACAGAAATGACAGACACTGAAGAGTCACAGACTTTTGTGAACATAATTTTGTGGCAAAACATGGAAAACAAGGAAAGCATGTCATGTTTTATCCATGTGCTCGGTTGTGCCAATATTGGCTGAATGTTGCACAACAGCACGGTAGCTGTACTCCCTGCAGCTGTCGTTTAAGGAATGTGGCAGATTTGCCCGACTTAAAAATCGTTCCAGCAAAAATTCCATTTTTACTTCAGGAATATTTACTTAGGAATTAGGGAGAAGGCTCAGATAGATGAAGAGTTGGCTCTCACTGCTCTTTACTTCTCCTGTCCTGGCCATCTCCCCTGATATTTGGGCTAGGGGGAGGCACAGCTGGGGCAGGTCCTAAGGGGCTTTTGCTCAGCCTGGCAGTGTGTGGAGCTGCTGGGGAATCACAAGCATCAACTCAGTTGGAGTTAGGGAGGAGGCTGCTCACCCCACAACAAGGCAAAGTCCAGAAACAAGTGCCTTGTAAGGACTTCTAAAGCCAGTGGTGAGCAAGTGAGCCGGCAGGGATTTTTTTTTCATGCAGTTTCTTTGGAGGCCCTTGTGGGTGCCCGTGTGTCTAAATCTCCTTTCTCTTCTGTTCTTCCTAGCTCCCTTCACCAGTTGACCTGGTGTGGAACTTGGAAAATCTACGAGCTCACCCATCTGGAATGTTAAGAGGCAGCATCTAGATAAAAGGGGTTTGGATTACAGGAGAGAAACAAGGCTGCTTTTTCCTCATCACTTTTTTCCTTTTATCTACTCAGGTTTTATTTTTTTTAAGTTATAAAATCTGCATAACAGAAACTTCAGCATTTGAACTATGTTCGGATGTCCAGTTCCATGACATTAAATAGGTTCGCATTCGTGTGCACCCGCTGGCCGCCGTCCACCTCTTCAACTTTGTCGTCTTCCCCAAACAGAAACTGTGATCATTAAACACTAGCTCCCCATTTTCCTCTTCCCTTCTAGGCCCTGAAAACCACCCTGCAACGTTCTGTCTTTATGAATTTGACTGTTCTAGGTGCCTCCTAGGTGTGGCCTCCTCGTGTTTTGGGGCATCAAGATCCTTTGTGGCCCTCTCTGCTACGCACTTGGCTGGCCAAGGGCTTGCATTTGAGTGTAGACACCACAGACGGGGCCGGAGACGAGGGCGTCTGTCCAGCTGGGCAGATGCGGGGCCTGGACACGCAGCACGTTGACAGTAGGTCCACCCACAGGCACGCTGCCGGGAAACGAGGGAGGAGGAAGCTGCCCTGTTGGAGCGCCGTCGAGGATGGAGCGTCTCTGTATTCCAGTTACTCACTGGTAGGCAGAGGAAGCTGAATTCTAAAAGCTGTTTAAGGAGGGAATGGTGAGGGCTGGGCAAACACCATTAGTCACAGAGCTCCAGGCCTAGGTTATTTATTTTCAGAGAAGCTCAGGGCTTGTGAGTGGGATGAATTGCTGACTGGGAAGCTGAGTAAATTTGACCAAGAGGCCTGAACTGAGGGGGAAGCCGGCATCTTTCTGAGCTCTATTGACACTGAATAGAAATGTGGGCTCAGTTCCAATTTGTTTCCTAGCAAAATAAATACATAAATATCAAGGGAACTTCCTTGTTTTCAGAAAGAGGAAAGAGTTGAAGTTATTATAAGGATGAAAGGCAAATGAAAAGGAGATGAGTGGTTTTGAGGATACGATAAAAATATCTTGGTAGGCAGTTACACGTAAGTGTAAAAGGATACTCTGAAATCTTTCCTGGCTGCAAGGGCGAGAGGCGTGGAGTACAGTACCCGGCAAGGTTGTGGGCGTGATTATGTTAGACCCTGCACCAAGTCACAGTAGAAACCTTAGAAATAGTGCGTTTGTAATAACAAACTTATCTTTCTTAAAATGCCGACATTATGTTCACGTCTAGATCCAGATATTCATGGAAATGGTTACTGAGTGAATGAATGAGCAACATATATAATTAAGAACTGCAAAGAGTTGCTACTTTAAAGAAATTCTATGCATTTTAAGATATCTAGACAAATTCCCTGTTCTCAACACTGTTTAGCGCTCAGATTTTACTGTTGTATTTGCTTTAATTAGCGCTTAACGCTATGATGTGGGTTCCTTCTTATCAGGAGCTAAATTATTATAACCCGCGCTTTATCCCTTTCAAGCAGAGGGTAGTCTGTCCACAGGCAGTGTCTATCTGTCATTACATATAATAAACCAAACATTAAAGAGCGAACTGAGAATTCAAGATGAGTCCTTTCACACTTCTCCTTTCTTATAGCAGTAGTGATCCTTTATTATTTATTTAACATTTTCATGTCCTGATAATATATGCTTATTATTGAAAATGTAGGAAATATGACTATAATGAAGCAAAAGACTGCTGGCAATCTACTATCCAGAGATAAATATGATTATATCCTGATTTATTTTCTCTAATTCCATGAAATACATAAAATGGAGATGTGCAGTTTTGCATCTTTCTTTTCCATTTAATGTTTCTTCATGCACATTTTTCTCGGCCATTAAAGAATTTTCAGACGTAGGTATCATAATGGATGTATCATATCATCATGTGGCTGTGCCATGCTTTTACCGTTCTGGTTTGAGACATTTAGATTCTTTCAAGGTTTTATTATCAGAAACGGCTCTTCAACGAACGTTCATGTATAACAATCTTTGACTTTTTGTTCCGGTTGGAATCTCTAGGATTGGGCATGAACAGTTTTTAAAGTTCTTAGAAAATTTTACGACATTCTTTTTTCTCAGTGTTGTACCAATCACACTCTCACCAACAGGACATAAGAATTCTGCTAGTATTATCCTTAAAACAAAGTAAAGTAAGCACAAGAATTTAAAAACAAAATGATCTACTTTAATAGATGTAAAATTATTATCTCAGGGTTGTTTGCATTTCTTTGATTGCAAATTAGGCTAAAAACTTCAATATCTTAGTTGGTTATTTGGGTTTCTTCTGAAAATTGGCTGTTCCTGTCTTTTGCTCGATATTTTTTTCTATTTGTTTGTTTACCTTTTTCATGCTTGACAAGAATTTTTTGACACGAATAATATAGTACCCTGTCATCAGCAGTAACCAATATAAAACTCAATAGGAAAAAAAAAAATGTCTGTGCTAGCACTGTTAAACTTCCAGAAGGATTATATGGAGAGGTTTTTCAAACTTTATTGAAGAACCTGATAAAGGGAAAGCTGGCTTCTTTTATAATTGAGAAGACTTAATACTCTACAGATGTAAATTCTCCCTAGGTTAAGTTATAAATTAAGTATAGTTAACAATAAAATACAACTATAGAATTTTTTTGAAACTCAACAGCAAATTGATTCTAAAATTAGTATGAAAAATTTTAAAAAAGAAGGACAAAAGATAGTAGGGTAGGGGGAAGCCCTGTCCTACCAGATATCAGGACATATTATAAAATTACAGCAATTTGAAAAAAATGGTATTGACACAGAAATAGACAAAGATCCATGAAATGGAATGGAAAGCCCTCCCTACAAAAAGAACCACTGATATACAACGTGGCTTGCTTCACAAATCAACTGGGAAAAGAACAACTATATTCAATAAGTGATATCAGGACAATTGGCTCTCCATATGGAAAAACATTAAAATTCGATCCATACATCATATCTCAAAATAAATTCTGCTACATTAAAGTCATAAAGGTTAAAACAGCAACAGCAATAACAAAGCAAGTAATTCTCTAAAAGTTAAGAAAATATAGATGATCTAGATGATCTGGTGCATGCACTATTATCTTTTGTCTGGACTCTGTAGTACCCTTCCAACCAATCTCTCTGTTTTCTCTCATGCTTTCCTCCACCTATTCTCTACCCTGCAGAACACAGTGAGCCTTCTAAATTGTAAGTGTGGCCTGTAGATGTCCCCTGCCCTGCATACCTCTCTTGCTTCATTTCCTAACATTTGCCCCTAGTAATGACTTTCAGCCCTACTATCCTCCTTGTTGATTGCTCCTCGAACATTAGACATTTTTGCCATCTTAGAGTCTCTTCCCTACCTTTCTCTGTGTGGAATTTTCTTGCCTCTGATACCTGCATAGCTTATTCCCTTACCCCATCCAGGTCTCTGGCTCAGAATGGCGTCCACCGACCACCCAAGGTAACGTAGCTCTCTTGTCCTTCTGTATCTACTTACCCTCATAGCACCTTTAGCCCCTGAAAGTAAATTGTATGTGTATGCAAGCTTCACAAGGGCAAGCACTGTCTGTCTTATTTATTACTATAAGTAAGAGAACAAAGTAGACACTCAATAAACACTTGCTCAGTCAATGAATGAATGAATGAATGAATATGGCCTTCCTTCCTTCTTGCCTTACTCTCTTCCTTCCCTCCCTCACTCTCTCTCTCCCTTTATGTCTCTCTCTTTTGTCTCTCTCTCCCTCCTCCTTTCTCTCTTTCTTTCAACAAGATGTAGAAAGCTCAAATCATAAAGGAAAAAACTGATAAATTTGTGTCTGGCACATGATAACATAAAAATGGTAAAAGCCATATGATAAGCAGAAGACATTTAAAATGTCTATAACTGACAAACATTAGTATTTAGAATACATAAAGAATGCTTACAAATCAATAAAAGACAGACGATGCAATAGTAATGAATAAAGTATATGAAGTAGGTGATTCACAGTGGAAAAATCTGAATGGGAAATAGACAAGTGAAAAGATGTTTAACCTCATTATTTATCAGCACGATACAAATTAATATGAAAATATGATACCACTTTTTCACCCACGTGAATGGCAAAAAAGAAGTTAGGTAATACCAAGTGTTTGCAAAGATGGGGAGAATGAAACTTTCATTGCTGCTGGGAGTATAAATGTAGTGTATTAGTTATATGGGGGCCAGCAACAGAAGACTCACTCAAGACAGTTCAAATGATAAGAAAATTTATTATCTTGTATTAGTTCTGAAGCAAGAAAGGGTCCAGGACTGGTTCATTTGGTGACTTGATAATGGATAAAAGGATGCAAGTTTTTTTTAATCTTTCACTTTTGCCACCCTGAACCTAGGTCTCAGTCTCAGGTGATATGTTAGTTTTCTAGAGCTGCTATAACAAAATACCACCCACTGGGTGGCTTAAACAGAAATTTATTTTCTCACAATTCTGGAGGCTGGGCGCCTGAGATAAAAATTTCAGCAGGGTTGGTTTCTTCTGAGGCCTCTCTTGTTGGCTTGCAGGTGGCTGCCCTCTTGCTGCCTGTCCGCATGGTCACCCCTCCATGCACATGCACCTCTGGTGTCTCTCTTTGTGTACCATTGTCTTCTTATAAAGATACCAGTCCTATTGGAGAGGTGCCCACCCAAATGGCCTTCTTTTAACTTAATTACCTCTTTAAGGTCCTTTTCCAAATACAGTCACAAGCTGAGGGATTGGGGATTGGGACTTCAACATATGAATTTTGAGGGTACACAGTTCGGTCCATAATAGGTGGATAACAGGGCTACAGCAATTCTAGAGGTGACATCTAGACAGTTCAGCACTCAGAGGAATTTGAAACTGGCATTCAGAGCCTATACATCTCTCCCTTAGAATCGAAAAACAGCCCCTCAATCCCCTCAGCCAACTTCTCTTTATATCTGAACGACCAGAATCTGGTCAGACACCTATTCCTGAATAGGCACTGGTAAGGAGGATTGAATTTCCACGATGGGTTTGGAGCATAATATGGGGCAGCGCAGATGCTGGGTAGTCAGACAAAATGTCCACTTTGAAGAGCAATTTATGGCACACACAAAGCAGAAAATGCTCAGGTCTTAGGAACTTCTGGTTAAATATCTTCTGGTTATTTTTTCACACGTCTAGGGGAGATACACACACTAATATTCATTGCAGTTTTTTTTCTTCTGAGATATAATTTATCAACAATAAAATGCACCTATTTTAGCTCTACATTTTGATGAGTTTTGACAAGTTTGTATACCAATGTAACCACCACTACAATCAAGGTATGGAATGTTTCTATTACTTCAAAAAATTTCTGTGGCTCAAAGGAGTAGGGCACCGGCCCCATATGCAGGAGGTGGTGGGTTCAAACCCAGCCTCGGCCAAAAACTGCAAAAAAAAGTTTCCTCTGCCTCATCCCAGTCAATCACAATTTCCCCCAGCTCCCTACTTTACCTCCAGGGAAACACTGGTCTGCTCCGTCATTATAGATTAGGTTTGTCTTTTTTAGAGCGTCACAAAAGTGGAATCACACATTATGTGTCTGGCTTCTTTTGCTCAGCATCATGCTATGGAAATTCTCTATGGTTTTGCATGTATCAGCAGGTGGTTTCTTTTTCTTAATGAGTAGTGTTCTACTGTATGCATGGAATATGATTTACTTATCCATTCACCTGTTGAGGAGCATTCACGTTATTTCCAAATTTTGGCTGCTATGAATAAAGTTGCTGCGAGCTTTGGTGTAGAATTCTTTGTATGGACACATGTATTTCGTTTTCTTTGGGAAATCCCCAGGAGTGAAACTGCTGGGTTATAGGATAAGTATACAGTCAACTTTTTAAAAAAACTGAAAAAATGTTGTTATCAAAAGTGATTTTACCATTTTTCATTCCTACCAGTGATGGATAAAAGTTCCAGTTGCTCCACGTCATTGTCATCACTTTGCAGGGATAGTCTTTTCATTTTAGCTGTTCTAATGGATGTGTAATGGTAGTTCCTTGTGGTTTTGGTTTGTATCTCCCTAGTGATTAATGACGTTGAGTATCTTTTTGTGTGTGCTTATTCACCATTTGCACATAATCTTTTATAAAGTGTTTAAATCTCTTGCCCCTTTTAAAATTGGATTGCCTTATTTTTATTGAGTTATTGAGTTATAAGAGTTCTTTGATATATTTAAAATTTTCTTCTAATCATGGCTTATCTTGTCATTTTCTTCATAGTCTCCTTGGAAGAACAGAAGTTTAAAATTTTTTTAGAAGTTTTAAATGTTGATGAAAT
>CAUYRH010086656.1:0-46904 GCA_963574655.1 Perodicticus potto | reverse complement strand
GGGTTTGGGTGCTTCCACTTAGTGTAATATTCTCTCAGTAAATGACATCAGGCCACTTTTCCCAGGGAGAAGGAGCAAGACTTTGTTTCAAAATAAACAGGAATTCCAAATGCAATAGTATGGAACAAGATGCCTTCCATGTCAATTCATGGTAGCGTGAGTGTGAGTAGAGAGGTTGACTATCTTCAGGCACTCTCACTACCTCAGTAATTGTTATGCTGGAAGCATTTAGAGCCTGTAAAATTTTGGAAAACACCTTTAAGTAGCTTTATTGAAATATGTAGTTCACTCTTTTCAAGGGTACAATTCTGTGTTTCTTAGTATATTTCCAGGATTGTATAGCTATCATCACAATCTAATTTCAGAACTTTTTCTTCTCCCTCCAATAAGAGAAAGTCAATATTGACTATCAGTCCCTTTCATCTTCTCCACCACCCATCTCCACCTTCCCTCTTCTCCTAGTGTGCATTGTTTGGCCTTGTCTTGATGTTTTATTATATGTTCAATTATAGTATATGTGGTCTTTGGTAAGTAACCTTTTTCACCCCTCATAATGTTTTGAAGGTTCATTCGTATTGTAAGATAAATATGCCCTTCATTCCATTTGAATGTCAAAAAATATTCCATCAAATAAACGTAGCACATTTGACCTATCCAATCCATCTGTGGATCCCATTTAAAATACTTAAGAAGTAGTTCCCCTTATACTCATAGTTTCTTTCTTTCTTTCTCTCTCTCTCTTTCTCTCTCTCTCTCTTTCCCTCCCTCCCTCCCACCCTCCTTCCTTCCTTCCTCCCTCCCTCCCTCCCTCCCTTCCCTTCCCTTAGGTTTGCTTTCCCTTCCCCTTTCCCTCCCTCCCTCCTTTCTTTCTTTCTTTCTTTCTTTCTTTCTTTCTTTCTTTCTTTCTTTCTTTCTTTCTTTCTTTCCTTTTCTTTTGAGACAGAGTCTCATTAGGTCTCCCTTGGTAGAATTCCATAACATCGCAGCTCACAGCAATCTCAAATTCTTGGGCTTAAGTGATTCTCTTGCCTCAGCCTCCTGAGTAGCTGGGACTACAGGCACCTGCCCCAATGCCCACCTACTTTTTTGTTGCTGTTGTCATTGTTGTTTATCTGGTGTGGGCTGGTTTTGAACCCTCCAGCCCCGGTGTATGTGGCCGGGGCCCTAAACACTGAGCATTGGACGCTGAGCCAATAGTCATAATTATTTCTTGAGCATAAAAATATAAATTTTCATCGCCGCAGTCTCTTAAATCATTTCAATATATAATTGTCAAAAGGGTTAAGTAAAACTTCTCCCTAGTAGTCACAGAAGAATAAACTGAAGAATATAATGAAATAGTTATAACAATTTCAAGCTGAAACTGAAGGGAGAACTCATGCTAATCCACCTTGTGTATTCATAAAAATAGCCCATATGCTTTCACTAGAAAATCAAAACTAAGCCTATCACTTTCGTTTTACTGTCCTAGTCAACTCAGAAAGGTATAAAATAAAGGCTGAATTTGTGCTTTTTATAAAAGTAAGTCATAGCAATTTACACAGCAGACTCACTATCACATAAACAGAACATTCCATTTTATTGTTCTCTCAAAAATTCTCTCGAAAAAAATCAGATGCTATGGCATAATGTGTGCTTATTTTTGAACTATGTATTTATATCATCTTGTCAAATAGGCAAAGGTTTAGGAATTTGGGTAAAGACATTTTCAATATCTGGTCGCTGCAACTTTTCATGAAATGTTGCTACTTTTAATTTCCAATGACACTTTACAAGTCATTTGCCAAGCTTGCACATTTGCAGATGCATCTCATTAGGTAAACTGCCAGTACTAATATTCTCTATTTATTTGCTATAAATGTTTGCCTAAGTAGTAGATTGTAACTCATATTGATTTTTGTGTTGAAAGATGTGACAGTTGAAATAAAAAGAATTGATAGGGTAACAGACATAAAATGTAGTATTTATAATAAATTCAGAAAGATCTTAAATATCTGCTGGTTACTTACAAACTTTTATTATTTCATAGCACAATTATGATACTGTGCCCAAGATTCTTTCTTCAGAAGTATAGCTTTGATATGATTGTAAGTTACAGATATTCTACCTTTGAATGACAAGTTCACCTGGAAGAAATGAAACCTACCCCAATGTTTGGTATATGTTTTTGTATTTGTCCTAATTCTATATAATTTTTAGTTAAAAGTCATGCTGAAAGTCACAAAGTTTTTTTTTTTTTTTTTTTTTTAAAGATGATAACCATCATGTATGCAAAATCTTTTTAGGTATTAGTAATTATTGTGATTCGAAGCTTGTCATTTATAAAGAAAATGAAGATAATGAAATGTAGATAATTAAACTATATTTCCTGTGAATTTGTTTACATTTGTTTAATGTATCTGTGAGTCTAATCCTGAAAAACTTTTAAAGTATTATTTATTTTAGAATCCAGAAAGAAAAGAGACATTTTCAACTTATTCCTTTTTTTTTCAATTTCAGTTTAATATGAGGGTACAAATGTGTAGGTTACATTGTTTTGTTTCTAAGGTAAAGTTGAAGTTGTAATTGATCCCTTCACCCAGGGGATGTGCTGTATACCCTTAACATTGTGCTTCCTCACTTCATTCTTATTCATCATACTTACCTTTTATCAAAACACAAAGGTCTACAAAAATTGGACAACATGTTCATTCAATATTTATTTTTTTTACTTGTGTTTATTAAATCATAGCTGTGTACATTCCTGCAGTTATGGGGTACAATGTGCTGGTTTTAAATACAATTCGAAATACTTTCATCAAACTCAATATTTCTTAAAATGATTATACCAACAGCTATTTTAAAGTTACTTAATTAATTCTCTTTATGATGCACTCTCACACTGGTTTAATTAACATCATGTAACTTCTTTTGTGGGAGATTGTTCTTTCCCCAGACTTGGGCAAGTAGTAAAAGTGCAGCCCAAGTTGCAGTGGGCTAAAGCAGTGACCAGTGCCTGCTGAGCTGCTCCACATTCAAGCAACACTCTTTGCATGTGGACCTCAGCTAGAAGATCATGCATCTCACAACATAATGAATAACTTCTATTTCTTTTTAAAATTCTTAGATAAAAAACTAGCGTTGTTTTGATCATTCTTCAGTGGACACAACATATTTTTAAAGTGTATTTTAGTTGGATAATGACAAGATACAAGAAACACTCATATAGTCAGCCAGTTAAAAAAGAACACTCTTCTATCCTTGGAGTTGCCTCTGATCTCACCCCATTTATTTCCTTCCCACAGGAAACATTGTTTCCAAAGTCTTCATGTATCATCCCCTTGCTTTTCTGAGTCTTGCTACATGTTTGCATCATTTTGCTTACTTAAAAAAAGAAAAAAGAACAAAAATCATAGAAGTGTTATCTAATCCTAGATTTTTCTCACAACTTTTTCTTCCTCAACGTTATAATCATGAAATCCACCAATTTCTGTTGCATATAACTGTAATTACTTAATTTTCACTGCTATTCTAAATTGCATTATAGAATAATATTTTGTAGAATTATTAATACTCTGTTATTAATTCTTTTGTTTGTGGATAGTTAATGGGTTCAATTGGTTTTCTTTTTACCCTTTTTTCCTTAGATGCATGTATATAATGTTCTCTATATTACATAACTAGGGATAAAATGCCTATATGTGTAAGCTGAATAATAATAACCCAAATTATTTTTCAAAATGATTATTCTACAATAAGCAACCCTTGATAAGTGTTTTCATTTTTTCTCTTTACACAAATATTTGATATTGCCAGCCCTTATATTTGCCAGACTAGCTCACAAATATTAGTTTCTCTTTATGGATTTGTTTTGCATTTCCTCGGTTATTAACGTAAATTATAATAATATAATATAACCATAAATATACAGGCTTCCTCTTTTCTGATGCACCTTCTAAATCTTTTGAACATTTTTCTGTTAGCTCTTTTGATTTGTTGTCCATTTTTTTCCATTTTCAATTTATTTTGTTTTAGTTGTAGAATGTCTTTATATGATTTAGACAATGATTATTTAGTATATATATATTCAAATATTGTTTGAACCTGTGGAGAAATGTATTCATCTAGGTCAATTTCGGTAATAATCATTTATTATTAAGAATGTATCTTTTTATTATGTTTCTTAAATTTAGGTTTTGACATCTATTATCAATTCTTTGTTACATATTCTTTTTAAATTTTTTTCTTTATTATATATTCTTTTGTTATATTCTTTAATTCTTCAAGAAGTTTACTTCCATTTTCGTTTACATTCTTTTTAATTTGTTTCTTTGTGACTCATCTCCTGACATTATATAAGCTTTCTTGTTTCTGTGGGATCTTATTCATTGTGGTGCTTTCTGTGGGGGGTGGGGGGGTGGGTGGTGGTAGGTGGGTACCTATGGGGGATGTGTTAAGTGGTCTGTGTCTGGTATGTTGTAAGTGTGCGGTGGTTTGTGTGTGTGAGAAAGAGGGTATGTGATGTGGGTCATGTATGTTTGTGTGGGGGTACTAACTATGTATTCATACATCTCAGAGCTCAATGTATGGGAGTGACCTGATTGTGTTGGGCCCTACAGTGTCTTAGTTCATTTAATGTTACTATAAAGGACTAACTGAGGCTGGATAATTCTTTTTTTTTAAAGAGGTTATTTGGCTCACAATTCTGCTGGATGGAAGATTGGGCACCTGATGAAATCCTCAAACTGCCTCCACTTGTGGCAAAAGGCGACGGGGAAGCCAGATGTGCAGGGATCACATGATGAGAGAGGAAAACAGAGAAACAGGGAGAGACCAGCTCTTACAGGACCTAATAGAGAAAGAACTCACTCATCCTCATCCCAAGAAGGTGATTAATCTGTTGATGAAAGATTGGTACCCAAGATCCAGATACCTCCCATGAGACCCCACTTCCAATACTGGGGTTCACATTTTTTGGTTTGGGCCAGGGCTGAGTTTGAACCTGCCACCTCCGGACCTCTGGTATATGGGGCCGGTGCCCTACTCCTTTGAGCCACAGGTGCTGCCCTGGGCTTCACATTTTAACATGAGATTTGGAGAGATGACAATCCAAACTGTAGCTCCCACCAACCTGCCTGAGTGACTTCAGAGAAATGACTGAGTCACTCTTTGGGTGTAATTACAGCTGTAAATGGTGGTAAGATTACCTGTCTCTAGGGCAATAGAGTTACCAACTAGTAAAAGTATACTGTGCAACCCTGTGCTGATTAAATGATAAAAATGTGTCTAACAATTATGGAATCTGTAAATATTGGACATCAAAGTGCCTAGCTAGAATTTTCCTTTTGTGTTATTGAATCTTAGGAGAATACACTCTAACTAGTTCTTGGATCAACACACTCAAAGTGAAATGCGGAACCTATATCAAAGTGCAGACCAAGTCCTCAACATTTCTTTTACCCATAAACTCCACTTTAAATTATAATTAATATCCATACTAAAATGACAAGCTATCCATACCACTACCTTCTTTAAATGATTTTTACTATTGGGCAAATTTGGGGAAGAAGGGTTTCCACTGTATTTTTGTGATCCATAAGTAAAAGAAAATTTTCCCTGGCTCAAAGTGAAAGATATTGTCTGGTTATTGAAATTCTCTTTCAATATGAGTGTCATGTGTGAAACGTAAGCATTGTAATGAGTTATAAATAGGATACATGTCAAAAGTGAAATTGCATATTACATTTTTATATTTTATCTCATAAAATATCTTTATTTCTTTACCACACAAGCTTCCCTAGCTTTCTGTAGCTACTGTCCTTTGGACACCATACACAAAGACAATTTCAGTGTAGAACACGGTTTAAAAGCCCTCTGGAAGTACATTAGCAGTCACTATGTCAGTACTTAGTGTGAGATTTTGAAGGTAATTTTTAACCTTTTCATTTTCTAAATTGTAGCTTGTCTTATTAAAAACACTTTCTCTTTTTCTACTTTCCCCATTAAAGCTCTTGTTGTTTTTTAAAAACAGAAAATGTACCATATCAAATAATTCAGAGATCCTCATGCGGTTCATTCAGTACATGACAGGCAAAAGTGATATTATCACACATGGTGACTGCTTATATTCATTTATTATGCAAAATTACCCAGATGATCAGTTTCTCGTTGAAAATTATAAAAGGAGAAAAGGTTCAAAATGTCATAAAAGAGAAAAAAAAAGTATTTTCATGAATTCATTGACCTTTCCATTAATATCATAACAGAGCATAATCACTAAGGCTTTTAAATGAGCAAGGTAGCTCGATATCGAAGGATGGCTTGAGAAATCTCAAGGGCTTATGTTGCCAGAACAAGACCCTGACACTAAAGTAAAAGGGTAAATGAGAATCATGTTTAGTGATGACCTTTAGGTCCCACAGCAGCTTACCACATATCTTGTCTTTTGGCCTTACTGTTGCACTTTAGCTTATTAAAATTAATTGTGTTCTATTTTAGATGTTAAAAATTTTTAGTTCATAACCTTTTCTGTTGAATTAGCACCAACATTCTTTTATTTCTATCACTCTGGATGATAATCGTAATTCCAATTATGTGATGTAAATAAATACAAAAATGATACCTTAAAATTTTTAGCTAGAAAAAAAAATTTAATTATAAATTGAAAAAGCATTGACAAAAATCACAAATTCAAATAAGGAAGGAATTTTGGAGTAATAAAAGGAAAATAAAATAAACCAGATTCACACAAAAATGCGTTTCTTCGAAAAGACATTTAAATGAATTACTATATATCTTATTTTTTTTTCTATTGTTATGGACTCAAAGGAAAGCCTTTGCCCATCTAATTTACAACATTGTTGGTAATATTTAAGTAGTTTTTCATTGGCATCTCTACTGACAAGTAGTTAATGATTAATTATATTGTTAAATTTCCAATGGAATTTAACAGTCTGTTTTATTCTTATATAAATGGAATATTTAGACCTTAATTTATCTATTTTGTCAGAAGAAAGTTTTCTATTTAACACATAGATTTCTGTTTTTCTACAAACTATTACATAGGATGATAAGATTTTATTCAAAAGAAAATTTGTCAATAAGAAATGACAAATATTTTTCTGAATTCTTTGTCATATATGTATTTATATATACACACACAGATACACACAGACAGCAGTACACGGACAAATACACACACACACACACATACATGTATATACTCGTACACATGCGTGTGTATACATATATACACACTGTGAATACACAGATACCCTCCCAATATAGTAAGAATTAAGTGTCATTGTATTCTTGCTTTATAGGTGGAGAAATTTTGTCTAAAGGAAAAATCCTAACTTTGAAGTTGGGAGACATAATTTTTCTTCTAACTCAGCACACTTTTGAGTGGGAAAGTGGTTTGTAATACAAAACTGAATTCAGCAGGTATAATCAGAGACTATTGTGGGAAACCTAGAGGCATGTTCACTTAGTAATAAGCAATAATAAGTACATAGCAAAGCTGAAAGTGAAACCCAAACATTGAGACCACATAAGCTGGATTCTTAAATTTCATCCTACAAGGCTTCCAAATTGGTGGGATGTACTTCTGAATCACAGTTTCTGTTCTGTTCTCTTATGTTTTGTTTTCGCCTATAGTCCAACATAAATTGAAGGCGTATGACTTTTCATAAACAGGGTTTCTGTTTGGAGCTGTTTTTTAGATAAGGCAGAATACAATTCAATAAAATTGAATTCACATTTCTTTAGAGACGAGAAACAATGAGGAAGAAGAAAACACATGAAATAAACAGGAAGTAGAAAATATAATGTTGTGATGTAGAATAAAATTAAAGTTTAAGATCAAACAGGAAAATCACCTCAGAAGTGTGACATTTAAGCTGAAGTGAAAAGAAAACAACAGAAATTAGGCTATGAAATATGTCAAGAAAATACTGGAAAGGAGAAAAGAAATAGTAGATGCCAAGGCCCTTAGCTGAGAAAGATTTTGGAATGTTCTAGAACAGAAAGATAGAGTGGCTGAAACCAAGTAAGTTAGGAGAACAGAGACAGAGTTAAGAAACACACATATCCTAGTTCACATCATGTGTACTCTTATACATATACAAATTAGGCGGGAAACACAGGAAGATGTGTTATTTCTGTTTATTTTTCTATTTGCCTTTTAAATACTTCTAAATATTTGTAAATTGATATAGAATAAACTTATTTATGGTGTAATGCTGTGATACATGGATACGTATAATGAATGTGATCAGATTAGTGTAATTTGCTTATCCATTATGTCTAATACTTAGGGTTTTCTTTGGTTGTTATTTATTTGTTTGTTTGTTCGTTTGTCTTTGCATTGGGAACATTCAATATCCCCCTTCTAGCTATTTGGAATCATATAATACATTCTTATTACCTATAGTCATCCTTCAGTGGAATAGAATACTAGAACTTTTTTCTCCTATGTAGCTGTAATTTGGTAGGCAGTTTTAAAATATGGCAAGGCATTTTGATTTTTCTCTAACGGACTTGAAAAGCTTTTAAAAGGTTGTCATTCTTTAATTAAAAATATTTATTTAATATTCACCATGTCATATACCATGTGGTTAAGTTACATGAACAGCTAAAAGTGTTGGTCAAGGAAGAGAGTATAATATTTTGATAAAGTGATCAAGACAGGGTCATTAAGAAGACAAGATGTGAGTAAAAATTAAACCTGAGATGATATAATAAGCCACATAAATATATGGGAGGAAGCTTTCAAGTGGAAAGATACATGGTTTGTTCTGAGCAAGCAAAAAATTTCTGGAGCACAGTAGGAGGGATGGAAACCAAAGAAGAGGTCAGAGAGTGACAAGAGAAGGAAAGAAGAAGAGTAGGTCATGTACATCTTTGTAAAACAATTTGGAAGACTTAGGCTTTTACTTTGATTGACATGGAGCTCTATTAGCACAGCTAGAAGAGAGAAGAAAATTTATCTGATTTACATTTTTAAAAAGGTTCCACTAGTCTCCATTGTTTTTAATTGCTTGGGGATGGAGCACAATTATAAGAGGGAATCTACCTAACAAATGCATACATTGTAACCTAATTCTTTGTATCCTCAAATTAACCTGAAACAATAATGAAAAAAAAAAATTTTTTAAGATTACCCTGACTTCTGGGAATAAGAACAAAGGAAGCAAGGAGACCAGTTAGCCAAGGATTGCAGCCACCTGCCTGAGAGTCTGGTCTTACTGAAAGGGGCTGGGAGCAGGGTGATGTTTAGTGGGACTTGAAGATAGAGTCAAAAGGATTTTGTTATGGATTAGGTCTAGAGTATAAGAGAAAGGAAGGAATCTGGATTACGAGTTTGCAAACTGAATGAATAGTGTTTCCATTAACTTAGTTGCAGAATACTGTGTAAGAAGCAAGTTTAGTAGGCTGTGTAAGATTAGGATTTCAGATCTGGGTATGTTCGTCTTGAAATACTTATGAGGCATCCTGGGGAATTGTTAATTGTGAGATGTGTACTGATATCTCAAAAAATGTTAAATAAGCAGGTAGACATATGAACTCAGGTAAGCACTCATAAGTAGATACATACATCTAAGCGTTAACAGCATGCAGTGTTATTAAAAGCTATACAATTAATGAGATGTATCTTTTAAGAGAGTGATTTTTAATACAGAAAAGAGATTGTGTGTTTGTTTTGTTTGGCTTTTGTAAAGATGGGTGAACTAACAAGAAGTTTGTGTGATGACAGTAAAAATCTCATATGAAAAATATGATTATAGGAAAGAATTATTGGGGCAATATTTTAGTGTAGGGAGAAGGAATGAAATTTGGGTCAAACATTAGGGACTTTTAGGGACAGTAACAGGCAGTTTATAAGCTTAGACATGATACGATTTGGGGAAAATTCTGCTCAGCTACCTTCAGTTTTCACAAATAAGTAAATATATTCACTAAAAACAATGAGCAGGCTGGGTACATTACATGCCTGCAACCCTAGCATTCTGGGAGGCAGAGACGGGTGGATTGCTTGAGTTCAGGAGTTCGAGACCAGCTTGATCAAGTGTGAGACCCCAACTCCACTTAAAATAGAAACAAAACAAAACAACAACAACAACAAAAATATAGCTGGGCATGGTGGCACATGCCTGTAGTACCAGCTACTTGGGAGGCTAAGGCAAGAGGATCACTTGAACCCAGGAGGTTGAGGGTGCTGTAAGCTATAGTGAGGCCATAACACTCTACCCAGGATGACAGAGTGAGACTTGACCTCAAAAAGGAAAAGAAAAGAAAAAGGATAAGCATTAAGTACTTAGGGACTGGAGGCTTAAGGTGGAAAAAAGATATGAAATTAACACTTAGGAGGTAAGGAATTATGGCATGACTATGAACCTGCTCAGTGTTTAGAATCACAGCTATAAAATGACAGGAGTCGACATGGTGTGCATTTTTGTAGAAAATATATATTCATGTGCAGCTGAATTGGTATACACAAAAGAATAGAAATATGGATTTAGATGATTAGTGATTTTTGTAAAAATTTCGGTAATAAAGTTATAAAGGAAACTGGTAAAGGGTTAATAGAGTTGAAAAGACATGTGAACTATTTAAGATAGAGTATAGTTATCAGAGAATAAGATACATCAAGTTAAGATTATGAAGGGTCTGGTATTATACATCCTGACAATCTCCAGAGGATGCTGTTGGGAGTGATCAACAGCACTGGTGAAAGAAATTCCAGAAGCCAAAAAGCCAGGTGTCATAAAGAACAACTACTATGAAATTATTGAGAAAAGTCACCAGAATAATAGTGAGGAGCCTACAGGTTAGAAGTGTAAAATATCAAGAACTGAGCAAGTCTGCTAAAGGATTGGCAATGAAGAAGGAAAAGTAGTAACTGAGAGATGGAGAAAACATAGCATTCAAAGTTAATTTCACACTGATGTCGGGACGGCAAACTAGTGCAACCTCCATGAAAAGTCCTATGGAGACAACTTAAAGAGCTAAAAGTAGACCTACCATTTGATCCTATAAACCGTCTATTGGGGATTTACCCAAAAGGCGAAAAAAGTCATTTTATGAAAAAGACACATGAACGTTTGCCTTGAATGTTTTTCAGGGCTCAACTCACAACCACAAGATGTGGAATTAACCCAAGTGCCCATCAATACATGAGTAGATAGGTAAAATGTGGCATCATGAAGTATTATTCAGTCATAAAAAATGGTGACCTCATATCATTTGTAACAGCCTGGATGGAACTGGAGAGCATTCCCCCAACTGAAATTTCACAACAGTGGAAAAATAAACACTGTGTATACTAACTATTAAATTGGAGCTAATTGAGCCACACCCATCCCTGTGCACATCTCTTAGGAACTGGCAACCAAAAGCAAGCAGGTGGGAAGTGGATGGAGGGGAGGGACACAGTCACAGCTAACAGGTATAATGCACCCTCGCGTGAGGGCACACTTATAACTTTGACTCAAACTGCATGCAAAAGCAATTCATGTAACCAAATAATTTGTAATCCCCCAGATTCTGAAATATTACAAAATTAAAAAAAACTATAAAAAATAAGTTAATTTTTAAGGAGAGAAATGAAAGAAAGTTATGGACAAGAAAATTGAAGGTGAAGAAGAGACAAACCAAGTGGATTCAGGCCTTGGAAGGGAAAAATAAAGGAAAACAATGACACTTCTATAGTTGAATCAGTCGAGAAGGCTGTAGGGAAAGAATGTCTTTCCTAGAAAAAGACTATTAAGTCTTCAGAGAAAAGATTGAGGATCTAGGGAACTAGTGGAAGGTTTTCAAGAGTAAAAGAAAAATGCCAGTTGAGGCTGTAAAAGGGATTAGAATACAAGAGTTATAGGGTGACCCTGGAGCTAGGAGTTT
Organism: Perodicticus potto; assembly: GCA_963574655.1. Classification (NCBI taxonomy): domain Eukaryota; kingdom Metazoa; phylum Chordata; class Mammalia; order Primates; family Lorisidae; genus Perodicticus; species Perodicticus potto. Next base: position 35,027 of record CAUYRH010086656.1, on the reverse strand, counting down.
CATTTGCAGACTAATTAAAAAATAAATCCTGATGGACACAGGGCAGATTAAAAATGTGATGGCTGTAGTGTCACAGCCTTCTCCTAACTTCAGTCCCTGAAGAAGAATTCTGAGGACATATGACCTCACTCTTGGTGTTTGTGATACTCTTTAATTTCAAGTGGGACAAGGGATGGTTTTGTGTATTAACCCACTGTCTTCTGTTGGTAAGGACCGGGAATATGGAACTGGATCCAGTGTTACACCAAGCCTGTGGGGCATCCTATTGACATTGTAAATGGAGGGAATAATGTATGAAGTGGAGGGACGTGGTTCTAGTCCAAGAGCTATGAATGTTGTATGAACTGATTTATTTTTGTCAAGGCTCAATCTGGCTACCGTGAGGAGGATGAATTGGAATCAAGTCAGGAAGAGCGTAAGTGGGGTGATCATTGCATTTATTCAGAGGAGAGATGATGATGGCTTAGAATATGGTGTTAAAATAAAAATGGAAAATAATGGATTAATTATATACACAGCTTTACTTGTTTTGCACGGTAATGCAGGACTCGAGAACTGGTCAGCAAGCTAAAACTATACAAAGTGATAAAATCAATGAGAAATTATTATTATTTGTCAAAGGCTAGCTGGGCATGAGGGCATGTCTGTAATCCTAGCACTTTGAGAGACCAAGGCAGGAGGAGTTTGAGACCAGCTGAGCAATGGTAAGACGCTATCTCCTACAAAGAAGAGAAAACTTAGCAGGGCAGGAGATGTGTGTCTGTACTGCTACCTACTTGGGAGTCTGGGGCAGGAAAAGTGCTTGGAGCATGAGCTTGCAGTGAACTATGCTCATGACACTGCATTTTAACCCAGGCAACAGATTGAGATCCTGTCTCCAAAAACAAAACAAAACAAAACAATTGCCAAAACATAAAAGGTCTCAGAATGCCAGGTACAAACATATAGGGGAATATGAAAGAGAAAAACTAAAATATAGAGGGTAGCAAAAAATGTATATTCATTTTAGGAAAGGAAAAACACTGTAATAATATATATTGTATAATAATATATCATAATAATTGTAATAATATATAGGTGACTTTAATATATATTGTAATATATGTAGTAATAACATATATTGATGACATTTGTTACCGTGTATGTGTGTCTTGTATTTCTCATAATTGCAGAAGTCAAACGTGGCTTGAGTCTATGTTTTATTGGCATCCTCTGTAAATTTAGTAATTTAAAATATTGGAAACTTTGAAAATGTTTTAATTGTTTAAAAAAAGCTTATTAGTTAGTATAGTTCTTGTCTTCTTACAGTATAATTCAAGTAACAGAGAATATCCCATTCTATTTGGCTAAACAAGGCTCCTTCCTTCTACGTGAGATCAGTGTGCAACATTGGTACTTTCATTGTTACAAATCATCTCTAAGATTTCCAGTGTCACGGCCTCCGGGATATTCTTTTGATCGCAACACTCCTCATTTCTGTCGATAAACACACTTGGACTAAGTTTCTCTAGCTGTCTATCCAGAGTCTGCCTCATGGCTAGCATCAACATTCCTCCTACTCATCTTTATCTTCCGTAACACCAGTTATTTTACATTTTAATTTCATACTCAGTGCCACCACTTTTCATTGCTTTGCTGCATTTTACTCTTCGTGGCAATTTCCTTTTCCCATTATCTAAAAGGTATGTCACAGAGCTTCATCAGCAGAACACAAAGAGGCAACGGAACTACAGGAAGTGCTGTCTGTGTGTGACATAAATAACACATCTATTTAGACTACTCGTTGACTGTGAAAGAAGTTACAGAATTAGTCACTGATCATGAAATACACCTTTGTTAAGTCTGTAGCAATTTGTGGGTTAAGGAGCTATCAGTAAAAGTAGTACCTTACAGAATTACTCAAAGTCCATGTTCCATGGAAGCTGAAATCTGTGCACACCAGAACCCTGCATTTCAGATAATGCCCAAATATGCATGTGTGTGTGTACACATTGTATGTATGTTTTTATTGTCGTTGTTCATAACATGAGCAGTATAAGTTAAAAAGGAAATTCTAAACGGGTTTAGCGTTAAAATATCAAAATTTGTTTTGGGATTTTGAAAACAAAGACACCTATGACCTAAATCAAGAGATAGTATGTGATCATAATAAAATTCTGGATGTCTATGAAGATGTTGAGTCTGTATAATTAAAATTAATGCTGATATGATGTAAATGAAATTTCCTGGGAAGAGAGTGGACATAGAAAAGATTCCCTGAAATGTGCCCAAGAAATGAGAATTATTATAATTTTATTCAAAGAGCAGAAGCCAGCAAAGAAGCTGCAAGGTTTTAGTCAGGAAGCAGAGGAGTAAACAAGAGAAATAGTATTTTAAGAAGTCACAAAAATAAATGAGCCAGAGTTCTTTCCCTTGAGGTGCTTGAGTAGGGATGACATGCATATTTTTACGTGCACACATGCACACTCATACAATTTCTTGTGATTTTGGTAACATGATTATATTCCAGCTATCAGCCCATAATAAATTAACATTATTGAATTTCTATACCATCCACTTAGGAATCACCAGATATTGATCTCTTCTATTTCTACCAAGGTTGTGCTTCCCTAAGAAGCAATGCTTAGGGAAACTGAAATTTATCTGCAGAAATATAGGAAGACTGAAAACATTTTAAAGAGTAGAAAAAAATCTGTGAACATGTATAATATTTTCGTATTGTTCCACACACCAGAAAAACAATAAAAGCCAATAAAAGCAATATGAACAGGCACTGTGAACATCAATTTTGTATGATTTAACATTTGATGTTGAAGCTAGATTCACCTCCTGAAGTGTTGTGTTATTTATATCATCCCCAATTTCCAAACTTCCAATAGCAGAAAAAAAAAAAAGGTTTAGACCACAGAACAGTATTGTAGGCTTCAAGACTAATTTACTTTTATTCATCCAACTCCATTTCTTTGAGCTTGTCTTGGTTTGGCATCTATATGATGGTTTCAAACAGTTTTAGGCTCCACATTTACACATGAGAAGAAGGAAGATGAAGTCTTAAAACTCCCCAGCATGTAAGTCACTGGGTCAATTTGGGTCACATGCGCCTTCTTTATCATCACAGGAAAGCTGTGAGGTAATTCACTTTGTTCAGGGATTCTGAATCAGAAGCAAAGGGATTTATATTCCAAAGATCTACATCTACAGAACAGCCATGACTCCAAAAGCATGGGGGAGAGACAGCATGCGTGCTAACACAGTCAGACCCACAACATTCTTTGTAACCAAATTCTTGGCTCCATCTCAAGCCATATCCCTTATTACCACAAGATCAAATCCCATAATAAACTGGTTCTTTAGCGCTTTGTGTTCGCATCTGCAAAACTATTCTCTGCCTCTGAGAAACCTCTCTATTATCTTCATTCATGCTAGATGTGTTCTAACTTCTTACGTTCAGGCCTTCACATATGCTGCTATGCCATCTGCTCAGAAGACGTTTTTTTCTGTTTTCCATTTTCAGTTTAAGTGTCACTTTCTCAATAGAATATTCCAGACACCACCCTCAGACAAATTAAGTTCCTTTCTCATAGCAATTTTCATGTCCCCTCTAAAGTAGTCACTAGTAGCAATAAACCAATTAACCATTCAAATACCTGTTCCGTCATTTGTATACCCTGTTTTTTTGTTTGTTTGTTTGTTTGTTTAAGCCTTTAAGAGCATGGTCTTGAGTCTATGTTCACTGCTGTGTGCCCATTTCAAGCAGAGGAAAGTAAGTACAAGCAGGAAGAGGAAGGAAAGAATGAAGGAAGGAAGGAGGAGAGGCAGGGAAGGGAGAAAGAGGGAGGCAAGAAAGGAAAGAAGACTCGCACTCTTGGTGGTTAGGGCACTGGCCACATACACTGGGGTTGGAGGGTTCCAACCAGCCCGGGGCCTGCTAAACAACAATGACAACTACAACAAAAAAATAGCCAGCCTGTGGCCGGCGCCTGTAGTCCCAGCTACTTGGCTACTTGGGAAGCTGAGGCAAGAGAATTGGTTCAGCTCAAGAGTTTGAGGTTGCTGGGAGCTGTGACACCATGGCACTCTACCGAGGGTGGCATAGTGAGACTCTGTCTCAAAAAAAAAAAAAGAAGGAAAAGAAAAGAAAGAAGAAGAGAAAGGAAGGAAGGGAGGGAGGGAGAAAGGGTTGTCGGTAGCTACAGGATCATTCACCTTTGTAGACTTTGAGAAGCGCTCCTTAGATTGGTATGCGTGTGCTTCCAGAACACCCTGTTCTCCTGTTTGCCTAACAATCACATTTGAAATTAGTTGTTTATTATTTATCTTCTCCAGTGGATTGTATAATTCACGTGGATAGAAACAGCTCAATCATCTCATCAATTTATTTCCAGGGCCTAACACTGTATCTGACTTTTTTTTTTTTTAATGGCGAATTAAATTGAATCAGTAATAAAATATGATTTATATTATTTTGTTAATGAGGTGATTAAATTGCCTACTCTGAAATTAAATTCTTCGTTACATACTATTCTTTAAGCTCGTAATTGAAATGGGCTCTGCCAGGTTTTATATCAGTTGATTGAGTAAATGAGGTGTCACTGTGTATTCATTCATCCCAGCTGTCAGGGTCATCAAACAGAGTCCTTTCACCCGCTATTTATGTACTTCTGCAACCTTCAGAAAGGAGTATGTCCAGAACAGCTTCATCAAGTTTTAGCACAAGAAAATGGGGACTTAATTTGGCATCTTTGTGCATATAAACAACTCGGTTCTTTTAATCTACTGTTCCTTCGTCTGACATATAAACTTTGACAAATGGAGCAATAATTTTTGGAGATTATGACATTCATTATCCTTTTTGCTTGTCATCAGTAGCAGGCTTTTTTCCTTTTTCAAGAGAGGTTTTCCTTGTGGCAAGGCTGTTTATTTCTCACAGAGTTCTTTTAAAGCAAACGTTATGTGGGGATATCACCAGGTAACCTTAAAGCAATGCTTTTTTTTTTAACCACAACGTTATTTTATAGAGTCTTTTTTCTTTCTTTTTTTGCAGCAAAGCCATCTCAAAGTACTGTCAAAAATAGGAAACAAAACTAAACTCACACAGTTGGAAAAATCAATTGATCTTTCAAATAATCCAAGATTAAATCAAATCAAACTAGCTTTAAGCTTAAACTCTAAAGCCAGTCGGGAGTTGGCTTACTTGAGAAGGCCAATAAAACTAACCTCTAGACACTTGGGTATCAATGGTAGATATCCTTTGGTTAAGAATGATTTATCCAAAGTCTGCATAAACACTTAGAACCAGCTCATGCAGCTGAAAGACTGAAAAAGTTGGACAAAACTAGGAATTCATATTAAAACAATATAGAATCTAGATGCTTTGATTACTCAATTTTACATGAACCTTGCTGTTGAATTTCGCTTTGCATATGACAGTATTTTGAAAGAATTTCTTCTGCTGTAAAGGTCAAAGTGCCTCTGCTTTCTTCACTCAAGAACAAAATTGTTCAATGTTTTATAGAAAAAAGGCAAGAAAAAATAACTGAAGGTGACAGATTTGTATAGGCAACTCTGGAATTAACAATCTATAGTTCCTAAGTATTCGGTCTTTCTTTCAAACTTAATGTATTTTTCATAAATTAAGTGAAACTGAAGAAAAAAAAAGAAGAACTATGTGTTGGCAATATGCCCAGAATTCTTTTTTATTGTTTGTAACTAGTCAAGTAGTTTGATCTACTTTCTGCCATATAGGTCATGGATAATTTAATTCTACACATGAGTAGATTATGAAGAACAACTTGTAAGTGAGAAACATCTTATTTGGAGTAGTATTTTCTGCAACATGGTATAACTACTTAAAACTTGTTTTATCTGTATTAACATAATATCAAAGAATACTCATGAATATATGTATGAGAAATATTTTCATAATCGTCTAATGCCAGAACCAATAATTCTATTAATATTATTTTTCATTTCATAACTCTGATTCTATTAATATTTTTTCTACAGGTAGGAAATGGATTTTCAGACTAAAAATTGGTTTGAACTAAATGACTTCTTCATAAAGCTAGTTCTGTAAAATAGACACTGTAAAAGAAATAGACAAAAAGCAAAACCAATGACATTATTGTTGTCATAGGCAAGATGATAGCTCACCAAAGATGTCCACATCTCAGTCCCTCACCCCTGCAGATACCTTAACTCACAGGACTAACATGATTAAAAACCTTTCATGGAGTCCGGGCACAGTGGCTCATGGCTGGAATCCTAGCACTTTAGGAGGCAAAGAAGGGATTATTAGAGGATAGGGCAAGAGTAGCCTGAGCAATAGGCAGATCCAGTCTCTACTAAAGAGAAAGAAACTTGGCTGGGCACGATGGTGTGCATATGTAGTCCCTCCTACTTGGGAGGCTGAAGCAGAAGGATCACTTAAGCCCAGAAAATTGACCCAGGAATTTGAGGTTTCAGTGAGCTATGGTCATGCCTTGCACTCTAGCCCAGCAAGAGAGGAAGACCCTGCCTCAAAACAAAATAAAAGGAAAAGAGAATTAAAAGAAAGAAAAAGAGAGGAGAGTGAGAGCGAGGGGGCAGGGGGAGAGAAAGGAGTGAGCAACCTGGGTTATCCAGATGAAGCCAATTTAAGACAAGCGGAAGTCAATAGTGTGGAAGACAAAGACAGAAATTTGAAGATGCCATACTGCTAGCTTTGGTGGTAAAGGAGAGCACCAAGAGCCAAGGAACGCCAGTGGCTGGCCTCTAACAACTGTAAAATAAAAGGGATTGCATTCTCCCTTAGAGACCTCAGAGGCCACACAGCATACTGACAGTTTTTATTCTCGCTGAGGGAAACCAATTGCAACCTTCTGACATCCTGATGATATTTAATTTATGTTGTTATTAAGCCACAAAGTTTGTGGTAATTTCTATAGCGTAAATAGAAAACAAACGCAATTGTATAATAAAATAATAAAAGTAATGCAATACCAGTAGCATGATTACCATATAGTAGGCACTACATTAATCACTTATCATTAAATATATTGTTTTATCTAGACAACAATGTTGACTTATTATCATTATTATTAATTACAATCCCCATTTTGCAGATGAGGCACATGCATTTCATTGAGGGAAACAGCACATTTAAAGCAAGCAAAACTAGTAAGTAGAAAAAATGGGATTATGTGCCCATAAACAGCTAACTCTTCTGTGACAAATGTTATCAAACTGAGAATAAAATAAAATTCTAACGCTCTCCTGTGATCCTAAATACATTTGGCTCCTTTATTAATCCTGCATATTTTCTTAAAATAGTTCTAGTACAAAAATGTTCTGTCCAAGAGGAATGCATGAGTCACTGCAGGAAAACTAAATGTGACTTCCTTTTATTCATTGAACACATCTGCAATGAGAAGCAGAGGTCAGTGCAGGTATCTCAGAACAATCCTCCATTCTTTTGTAAACGTTCATTCTCTGGGCAGGCACCACACTGGAACCATGTGCTGCTGTACCCCTGGATGCAGCTGATTGGTCCAGTCTTGGAACTCGTATCCAACTTATTCCTGCCCTTGCTTCCTCCTGGGAATTCAAATTGGTGTTATAAAAGATGTATTTCATCTTTCCTGGGCTGTATAATCCTGTAGCGTGGATATTTAGAAGTGCATAGCAATTTCACCACGTGGTCCAGGGAAACAGGGGAGGCTGTTGTGCAAAAAGTGAGAAAGGAATTAGTTATAAATGTACATAAGTAGTTAAGACGGATACCGAGATCACACTGAAAGTTAGTCATGCCCTCCGTCTATCATATTCGTAACATATCAAATGCTACTAACTATTGCCACAGTTTACACCAGTTGTGTTTTTCTCCTCAGATTCTTTGAGATGCTTTACCATAAAATTTACTTAAGTGCAGTGGGCTTGTTTTTCTTGCAAGGTAATTAGCCTTGTGTCACATATTGCTCCAGATCCTAGGTGTGGTCATTCATCATCCCTTCCTTCAAAGAACTTATGTTCAGATGAAGTTGATTAGGACACAATCGAAAAACCGAATATTTTATATAACACAAAGAAAATGGCATTTACCAGTTTATTTTAACCCTGAAGTTCAAGAAAATAAATTTTCAATTCTTGACATTTGTCATGTTTTCCTTTAGACAGACATGCAGCATAAATTTCTAGTACTAAATATGTACACAACCTCCAGTTCTGTGCTTTAACTTATTCCGCAATGTAATATAGTCAGTCATATTCGCTCATCAATTTTCCAATTACGTTTCCCCTATTTGATTAATTTCCTCATTAACATAATAATTGGTGATCATAAAATATCATTTTCTTACCTCATTACTATGACATATAATTCCTGCTGCTTCCTTATCATCGTCTTTCTGTTCAGCTTCGAATCAACCTACCTTGGAAATAAGTGTTTTAGAAATATTGAGTTGGCATATTTTTAAAAAACAGAGATCCTTTTTTAATTTGTTCTATTTTGCATGGTTGTTTTATGATCAACATGACTTTTTCTCTGATTCTTCTTTTGCTTCAGATTTTCAACGTGCTCTAACCTCCAGGAAAGAACATTAAGCTTTGAGACTCAATTCCAGATTTACTCCTAGAAACATTTAGAAATCTCACAACGTTCTCCTTTTTCTAAACTTAAAATTTCTTTTTCTTTGAATGAATGATAAAAATCTTCTTCCTTGAGATTATCACTCTCAGCCCTCATGGAATAGTTCCCTTCTGCATATTAAACATTTTTCCACAAAGTGGTTATAAACATATGTGCAAACTGGTGATGGTGATACTCCCACCTCGGAGTTTCGTTCATTACTTCCTATCCTTCTGTACCCACTCAGTGCACTTTATCCCTCTTTTAGAAAGCATATCACATTCTGGTTTGTTTCCAGGTCATCTGTTGCAATGTCTTTTTCCCCAGCTGACTTAACTATTTTTGTGAGCAGATGTTGCTTTTATTTATTAATAAAACCAACCAATGCACAATCTTGAATATTGTGGGTGAACAATATTTATTCTAACAGCACACTATTTCTCTAAGACTTCATGGCAGTTTTCCAGATTATTCCATCTTCTCACCTTTTGCTTTATCTGATCTTAATGTTTCTTTACCTCTCATTCTTTTATACCACCTTGCTAGTTCTTTACTAAAGTGTCTAAAAAAACCACGTCATACAGCTATAGAGGTTATTATAAACATTTATTTCTCTTTTTGTAAACAAGAGAAAATGGAATTTTTTCTGTGATTCAGTTATAGAAAATGCTATGTCCTGTGTACAAATGAATAATTTTAAAGAGAATACTTCATTGTACAATGGTAGAAAGTAATATGCTGCTTCCTTTTCATGGCTTAAATTCACCTGTATTTTCATGTTAATTTTATTTCTCTGAACATTTTCTTTCCTAACATACCTTAGAATGTAGTTTAACATTTGGATTCACATTTACTGTCTCTGCTTAAACAACATTGTTATTGGGGTAGAGGAATACTGGGTGGAGAAAAGTAAAGCTTGTATTATTTGAAGTCCACCTGATACTGTAAGCCATGTTTGTAGACTGAACTAACTAAAAGACTAATTTTCTTGAGAGATAACTTAATGTAAGGAAATCATTGCTTTTAACTGTCTTTTTTTTTTTTTCAGTAAATAAAAGCAGAGGTAGGAAATGAGGTGTTGGTCAGTGTTAGTCCCCTGGCCAACTTCCACCCAAACTTAAACTACTTTCTTATCCTGAGGTCTGACTTGAACATGAAGCCAAAGGTGAAATAAATGTGAATATTTGCATACCCTGCAATATAGCAATTCTACTCCTAAATAGAATTCCAAGAGAATCAAATGCATATGTTATCCAAAATAAATAAGTACCAAATGTTCATAGCCATTGTATTCAGAACAGCTGCAAACTTAAAATGGTGAATATATTATAGAATAAAATACTGTAGAACATGAGAATAAGCTAGCTACTACTAAACTTAATCATATGAATGAATTTCAAAATCTACTGTTGAATGACAGAAGCCAACCCAATAATGCATACATCTTCGCAGAGTACCTTCCTATCAAGTAAAACAAAAAGCCAATCTATGCTAGAAGACTGGATAATGATACCATTGGGGAATTGAATAGTGACTTTCAGGTATAGTGAAGGGGGCACAATAAGTGTTTCACAAATGCTAATAACATTCTCTTCCTTGATGTAACTGCTATTTAAACAAGTGTGTTCAGTTAGTGAGAATTTATAAAGTTGTATAATGATGGCATATGCGTGTTACTATGTATGTTTTGTATTTCAATAAAAACTTTCAACAAAATTTGCTAATACAAGCATAGCTCAGAGAATTGCAGTTTCAAGTCCAGATCACCACAATTAAGACAGTCGCAGGAACTCTCTCTGCTTCCCCAATGCATGCAAAAGTAATGTTTACACTACACTCTTACGTGTTATTCCCCAAAAGTAAATAAAAATGGTTTATTACTAAAAACTGCTGATGAGCCTGTGAACCTTCAGAGAGCTGTAGTCTTTTTATTGGTTGAGGCTCTTGGCTCCATGACACCACCTTGTGTCATCTGCTGACAGATCAGGGAGGTGGTTGCTAAAGGTTGGTGTTGCTGTGAGAATTTCTTAAAATAATATAATAACAAAAGTTGTCACATTGATATACTCTTCCTTTCACAAAAGACTTCTCTATGACATGAAATGATGGTTGGTAGCATTTGGGCCACAATAGAATGCCTTTCAGAACTGAAGTCAATCCTCTCACATCTGCTACTGATGCATCAACTAAGCTTGTGTAATATTCTCAATCATGTGTGGTCGTTTCCGCCATGTTCAGAGCATCTTCACCAGGAAGAAAATCCATCTCAAGAAACTGCTTCCTTTGCCGAGCTACAAGAAGTTCTTCCTTATCTGCATGTTTGTCTGTTCATCTATTTATTTATTTACTCATTGCAGTTTTAATCACATTTTAGGCTCTACTTCTAATTCTGTATCTACCATCCATATACGTGTAGTCAACGTGCTCCATTATTGTCATTAAGCCATAAAGTCATCAAGGAAAGTTGGAATCAACTTCTTCCCAACTCCTTTAATGTTGATAGTTTGCTTCCTGTCATGAATCATGGATGTTCCTAATGGCATCTAGAGTGCTAAATCCTTTTCAGAACATTTTTAATTTACTATGTCTGGATCCATCAGAGAAACCCTATCTATGGCATCTATATCCTTATGAAATGTATTTCTTAAATAATAAAACTTGAAAGTTGAAATTAATTCTTGATCAATGGGCCACAGAATTGATATTAGTAGGCATGAAAACAATATTAATCTCCTCGTACATCTCCATCAGATATCTTAGTGGACAAGATGCATTGACAATAAGTAGTAATGTTTTGAAATAAATCTTATTTTCTGAGGAGTAGTTCTCAAAAGTGGGCTTAAAATATTCAGTAACACACGCTGTAAACAGATGTGCTACCCAGGTTTTCATGTTCTATTTATAGAGCACAAGCATATTAGATTTAGCTTAATTTTTGAGAGCTCTGATATTTTTGCAATGGCAAAGGAGCATTGGGTTCAACTTAAAATCCTCACTGCGTTAGCCCCTAACAAGAGGGTTGTCCTTTTCTTTGAAGCTTTCAAGCCAAGCATTGACTTCCCTTTTCTAGCTCTAAAAGTCCTACATATCTTCTTTCAATAGAAGGCTGTTCTATTTACATTGAAAATTTGTTGTTTGGTATAGTCATTTTCCTCAATTGTCCTAGTAGATTCCTCTGTATAACTTCTTGCCATTTCCATATGATCACTTGCTGCTTCACCTTGCACTTTTATGTTATGGAGATAGCTTCTTTCTTTAAACCTCATGAACCAACCTATAGTAGTTTCAGACTTTTTTTTGAACCTTCCTCTTAGCCTCCATATAATTGAAGTGTGTTAAGATCTTGTCTAATTTAGGCTTTGGTGTAAGGGAATCTCATGGGTGGTGTAGTCTTCTGTCTAGACCACTACAGCTTTCTCCAAATCAGCAATAAAATGCTTGCATGTTTTTATCATTTCTGGGTTCACTGGATAGCACTTTTAATTTCCTTTGAAAACTTTTCCTTATACTCACAATTTGGCTAACTGCTACATGCAAGAAGCTTAGCCTTTGGCCTATTTTTTTCCTTTTGACATACCTTCCTCAATAAGCATAATCTTTCTAGGTATTGATTTAAAGTGAGAGGCATCACTCGATTCATATAATTCTTACACATAAAAAAACTATGTGATTATTTTTTCCAGAGAAGTAAAATAATACTACTTAACAAGAGCTCTACTATTTTTGTCACCTAAAAAACCTCTTACTTACCTATAAGGACCTAGCTCAATTTTCTTCCATATTCTATGCAAAAATTATCTACTTGCCCAATAGAACCCAAGCTGCTTTCTCTTTTGTGAACCACATACTGTTAGTAACTGGGGGATAACTATTAAAGCTGGGATGGCCTCTTTACGGATCTGACTTCATACTAGATAGTGAGTTTCTCAAGGGCGAGGGCATTCCTTTACGATAGTTTCACTGGCACTTAAAAAGTACACATAAAATATCTAGAAATAATTTCAACAAACATATTGGAAAAAAATGAGAAAACTGTCCTGAGTTAAGTCATATTCTCAGGGAACTAAGAATCTACACCACATTTTTTTGTGATTCTTTCAGAATTACTTTTATTAAGTTGCCCACTGTCATCATGTCATCAATCTACAGAGATGAATTTTCTAAGAATTCGGCTAAAGAAAATGTATGGCTTCAGAGCAGAACGGATGTAGTTAAGTATGTTGTTTATAAAGTTCTATGTCGTACTTTACCTGGAGGCTCTCTCACATGCTCATGACACAAACCACAAAACTCTTAGGCCTCAGGCACTGCGAAATACTGCCTTTTCCCTAAAAACAGCCACATTTTTAAAATTAATTTTTAATTAAAATCATACCTGTATACATTTAAGGAGTACAATGTGATGATTTGATATACAGTGTAGAATGCTTAAATCAAACTGATTAACAGAGCCATCACGTCACTTATTTTTTATGGTAAGGCATTTAAATTTACTCAGTTATTTTGAAATATACCCTGGCATTGTGCACATTAGGTGTGTAGGGAAAACAAAGATATTGGTCTGAAAAAATACTATATGAGGAAGGACCCCTCTCCCCAGGAAATTACAGCAACACCAAAAATAAATAACTGGGATTTGTTTAATCTAAAAGCTTTTGTACAGCTGAGGGCCCTACAACCAACCTTAACTATGAGGACCTAGCTCAATTTTCTTCCATATTATATGCAAAAATTAACTACTTGCACAATAGAACAGAAGCTGCTTTCTCTTTTGTGAACCACATACAGTTAGTAACTGTGGGATAGCTATTAAAGCTGGAATGGCCTCTTTACAGATCTGACTTCCCTACTAGATAGTGAGTTTCTCAAGGGCAAGGGCATTCCTTTACCATAGACAGAGAGCCTTTGGAATGGAAGATTTTTGCATGTTATGATTCTGACGAAGGTCTGATAACTAGAATCTACAAAGTAGCCACATTTTAATCTTGTGGGATTTTTAAATCATATAATACAGAATTTTAAGGTTAAAAAATAATTTAAGTTGTGATCCCTCTCCAGCAAATATCCAAGACCTTATTAGATTTGTGTCACAAAATGAAAGCCCCTTTGCAAGTTAGCTTCTCTTCATTCCAGGGGCAACAAGCTTTGTAATTATAAAATATGATGAAGTGGCGATATCCAGAGGGGAAGGAATGAAGGCAGTTTTCCAATAGGAAATGCAGAGACAAAGAGAAATATTTAGAGAAAAAATTCATGATTAAAGTAAACTAATTAAATAGTTAAAATACATTGATCATTTCTTCTCTAAAATTGTACAATACTGATTATCTTTAATCCCCATGTTAACATTAAGAAATCTTAATAACAGTCTCATGATTTCTATTATTCCCATATTTCAGGAAAAGTATTAGAGAATTTAATACTTTGCAAAATATTACAAAGCAGTGAGGGATGGGTTTAAAATTTGCCTTAATATTCCATGGCCTGAATCTTTAATAATTCTACCGTTTCATGTTGAGAAATGTTGAGTATTATAAAGACATTTAATGCATTGTGCATTAGTTCTTTAGACTGAAAGTTCTATAGTTATAGGACTGTAAATTCAAAATTTAAAATTTCAAAAAAAATTATTTCTTCTTTGTTGAAAGTATTTATGTAAACTATCTTCAATAATTTCTAGATTGGGTGATAGATGGTATGGTGCTGCATGATAAAAATGTAATAAATACACTATTTGAAAACAAAAATTAATATGCCAGCACTTATAGGTATACAAATATAAACTTTGCCATGTAATAATACAAAAATATTGATAATACAGAAGGAAATAGGTCAACTATGCCTCAATCCACTCTTAAATGTAATGTAATTACAATTAAATTTTTTTTTTTTTTTTAGAGACACAGTCTCACCATGTTACCCTTGGTAGAGTGCCATGCCGTCACAGCTCATAGCAACCTCCAACTCCTGGGCTTAGGTGATTCTCTTGCCTCAGCCTCCCACATGGCTGGGACTACAGGCATCCGCCACAACACCTGGCTATTATTTGTTGCAGTTTGGCCTGGGCTGGGTTTGAACTCACCACCCTCAGTATATAGGGCCAGTGCCCTACCCACTGAGCCACAGGTGCTACCCTATAATTAAAATTTAATGAGAGTATTTATTAAGAAGAATAAAAAAGATTAAAATTCACATAGAAAAAAATGTCAAAAATAAATATTTATTACAATTTCTCATTTGTAGTTACTGCAAATTAAAATTAAAAAATGGTGAAACAACTTTATTTCTAATAGTAAAAATTTTGAAAATGGTGATCTCAATGTTGTAAAAGTACAGTTTGGTAAAAATGTATGTATAATGTCAGTATTTCTTACCAAAAGTCTAGAAATTCTTCATTTAAGATGAAAATCAAGAAGGAAAATCAGTAATTTTAACAAAAATTTTCTTACAGAAATGTACCTTATTACATACATTTTTTAAAATAAAAAAAGAAAAACAGTTTAAGGGAATGTCTAAAAAAAGTGTGGTATGCCCTCCAAATATTTAAGTATCCATTGAAAAGTGATTTTTGGTCTTTTGGATATACTCCTGTTAGAATAATTGCAGGATCCAACGGCAGGTCAATTTTTAGATCCCTGAGTATTCTCCAAACTTTTTTCCAAAAGGAAGCTATTAGTTATATTTGCACCAGATTATTCATTGCAGCTCAATTCGTAATAGCCAAGTCATGGAAGAAGCCCAAGTGCCCATTAATCCATGAATGGATTAATAAATTGTGGTATATGTATACCATGGAATACTATGCAACCTTAAAAATGATGGAGCCTTTACCTCTTTTATGTTTACATGGAGAGACCTGGAACATATTCTCCTGAGCAAAGTATCTCAAGAATGGAGGAAAAAGTATCCAATGTACTTCTATGAAACCTACTTATAACTACTCACACTTTTATGAAAGATAGAACACAACTATAGCCCAGGATGAAGGAGAGAAATGGAGTGGGAAGGGAGGGGAGGGGGAAGGTTTGATAGAGGGAGGGTAAAAGGTCGGACCACACCCATGGAGCAAATTGAAAGGGTACAAGTCAAATCTGTCAAGTGTAGAACATAGATATCTTAACACAATAATCAAGTAAACGAGGCAAAAGTTATGTTGATTGGTTTGATGTATCCACGTCAGATTGTATAAAAAAAAATTCAACACATTGTACCCCACATATTCATGAATATATTCATGATCTATGCGTATTTGACTTAACAAAAAATAAACAAATATATAAATAAATTGATGCCAAGAATTTAAGACCAGCATAGGCAACAGAGTGGAACCCCCTTCTCTAAAATAATAAAAATTAAACATTTGCAAAATAAATAAATAAATAAATATCCATTGAAAGTATATCCCCCAATCGTTTTTAATTTTATAAGAGCTTAGAATCATGTGTTTAAAGAAGATATGAAATTATATATATATAATGCAATCTCAATTATGTAAAATTCTACCGAGATAGAATTTTATACTCAGAACAGGAGGCAATTCCTTAGCCATTGTTACTAGAATTGGCTTTAAATGATGGACTGATACCCCATACCATTTTTCTTCTTGTGTTTTAGAGACAGGGCTGCTCCTGTCTTCAAATGATCCTCCCACCTTCCCCTTTGCTTTGCAAGAGAAATCCCAAGTTTTGACACTGAATATAGATATTTTTTAAGAATTAAATTAGAAAAATAATAATTGAACATGTTAACATGTTTAAATCCCTTTCCATAAGTAATTTGTACAATTGATTTGAAAATATGAAGCAGTAGTAGGTATTATGAATATTGATGATGTATCGAGGCAGGAAGTCCATGCTCTTCTAAAGTATTAATTGTACCTCTAACATTATAATACCATAGCGGTATAGAAAGCTTCATATTTGAGTTAAAAATGAAAAAATATTTTAGATTTTAAAAAATGTGAATTAATGAAGAGAAGGGCAAAGTTTATTTTTCCTCAGTCTAGGAAATATATTTTTTCAAATGTCAGGACCAATTAATAGGGAGAAATGAATAGGTTGTATCTATTTTTGTGGAGGGATGGAACGTGATAAAAGGGGCTGAAATGAAAACAACATTGGGAAGAAGTGAAAGCAAGGCATTGTCAGGTTAGAACAGATTTTGAAAGAACTAGGAAACTAGAGTGAAAATTCCTTGTGATTTTCAAGGTCTGAGTCAGCTATCCCTTTTCTGAGAGAATAGAGAGAGAGTGCTTTGGAGTTTCCTGACGGGATCAGTAGTGGTCTTGGGAAAAGGGGATAGAACCAAAGGCAGAGGCAAAGCTTGGAGAGCGCTCCTAAGACACATGTGAACAGTCACATGGGACCGCCATTTAAACATTATTTAGTTATATTTTTCTCCTGTTTTATGAAAAATTATGAAAACTTAATATTAATTTGTCAGATACTAAACATAGCATGTGCATTAATTCACATTAATTATCATAGTAATCTTATGATGCAGCCATATTATTTTTCTTCCTATTTAAAAGAGAAGAATATAATGGTTAGAATGTCTGAAGAACCAGAATAAATTTCATGGGGGGGGGGGACAAAAACAAACAAACAAAAAAACTTAGCAATTAATTGAAGTTGAATTGATCCCTAAGTCCAGTAAGGCAAACAGCTTTTTCCAAACCGGAAATAGAAAATAAGTGAAATTTGAATAAAGAGAAACAATGAGGGCAAAATAAAACTACTAATGACATTCAACAGAGAATTATGATAATAAAATTCATATTTTAGAATAATTAACCTGGTAAAAGCAAACAGATTAAAATAGAGTGATAGGTTAGAGAAGAAAACACCAACTGGAAACTAACTATAGATTTCACATATGCAATGATGAAAATCTGAATTAAGGTAGGAATGACAAGGAACAAATTCATGACAGAATTAACAGAATTGACAGCTGTTTGGATGTGAGAAACAAAATGTAAGAAAAAAAGGTAATGGTAATTGAAAAGTACTCTTTTGGCATGTTTAATACATTTTAAAGGTCAGAAATACTATTTCATCTACTTTCAATTACTATCAATATTGTCTATGTTTTAATGTATTTTATCACTATTACTATATTATTACCATTATTATTATTTATTAACATCATTTTTTTTTTTTTTGGAGAGACAGAGTCTCACTTTGTCCCTCTGGGTAGAGCACTGTGGCATCACAGCTCACAGCAACCTCCAACTCTTGGGCTTAGGCGATTCTCTTGCCTCAGCTTCCTGAGTAGCTGAGACTGCAGGCACCCATCACAATGCCCAGCTATTTTTCTGTTTTATGCAGTTTGACTGAGGCCAGGCTTGAACCCGCCACCTTCGGTATATGGCGCTGGTGCCCTACTCCATGAGCCACAGGTGCTATCTTCATCATTATTATTTGAGATAGAGTCTCACTGTGCTGCCTGGGCTAGAGTGCAGTGGCATTATTATAGCCTACTGCAATCTCAATCTTGGGCTAAAATGATCCTCCTACCTCAGCCTCCTAAGTAGCCAGGACTATAGGTGCAGGCCACCACACCTGGCTAATTTTTTCTATTTTTAGTAGAAATGGGACCTCACTCTTTGTCTAGCTGGTCTTGAATTCCTTATCTCCAGCTGTGGACTTCCAGAGTATTGGGATTGCAGATGTGAACCACCATACCTGGCCTATTTCATTATTTTTGACTGTACAGTTTTATTTGACCTCATTGTTATTCAGAGATGTCAGTGTGAAAAATATGTGTCATGGCTATTTAAATATTGTTCAAGGCTAGGAAAACTTTTAGTATAAACAAACCACACATAAAACAGAGCTCATCATCCTAACCTGTACATTTGTGATCAAAATGAATGTGTTGGGTTTCCTACATTAGTGTGACATTAGCACTGGTATTAGCTTATGCTGAAATGTAATTTTAGTTAAATAAGTGTAAATAAAGCACATGTCATTTCTTCTTATAAGATTCTAAGAAACAAATTGATCTTTAATGATATTTTTCTTTATTATTTTATGTATTACAAACAAGTAGCTATAATTTATGAAAATGTATATTGCTTATTTTGAGTATTATTTTAACTCTTCTGTCCTGTTCCAGGGAACAATCATTTGGTTCTTTGAATGATTGACAACCAATGCAAACAATTCCAGTGGAGATAGAGACCGATTGTGTTAGGAAAGGATCCTCCACAACCGTAGTATTACAGAAACTATGGCCCTTTTGTGGGAAAAGGAGGCAGCAATGAGGCAAAGAATAGCGTTAAAAGGCCTAGTTGAAGGAGTTTTTATTTCATTGATTCCATGAGAAGAGCTGAATTTGGGGGCATTCTTATCTCTCTGAAATAAGTGAAGTCAATACGAATACAAGATTTTTCTTTTAAATAGCTTAACAACTTCAGTAAGTTATCTGAATATTAAACTTCCCACAAAATACTAGGAATCATGAACTCAGTCCTGTAATACTGTGGCTCCTAGAAAACTGCAATCAATTGAATTTTATGACAAGCACTGTGTAATCTACTGGCAAAATATTTTATCAGTCAATTCTCACAACAAGCGCTATTTTTACCCTGACTTTACAAATATACAAAAATGAATTGAGAGGAAAAGAGATTTAATATTTGTCCTGCTCACCTACTTATTTTTTATCTCCAAAAATATAACTTCTTTGCAAAGCCTGAGAAAAGGTTCTTAGCTACTAAGCCCTATTAGTTATCAACATTAATCCAACATTGCTCCTCTAAGTAAGGCACTTACACAAACATACATTCTATTCCATCTTATGTAAACTGACCACTTGACCCACCACAGTGATAAAATATTTCCAAATAGCATTTTTTGGAGAAGAAGTCTTTAAAAATATACAGATATTGTAATGACTAGAACCAGAAAGTTTAATTTTGTTTTCTTTTAAAGTAATTTCAATAGTCATATTTACTGATCGAACTTGGGGATAATTGATTCTGTACTAATTAACTTGCTCCAGCACACTCTACCATAGAATTTACAAAAATATACAGATATTGTAATGACTGGAATCAGAAAGTTTAATTTTTTTTCTTTTAAAGTACTTTCAATAGTCAAATTTACTGATCAAACTTGGCGATAATTGATTCTGTGCTAAGTAGCTTGCTCCAGCATACTCTATCACAGAATTTACAAACAAGGTTCGTCAAGAAAATAAAAAAGATGGGCGGCACCTCTGGCTCAAAGGAGTAGGGCACTGGCCCCATATGACGGAGGTGGCGGGTTTAAACCCAGCTCTGACCAAAAACTGCAAAAAAATAAAATAACAAAATAAGAAAGGTAAACAAACAAATAAAACAACAACAACAAAAGCATAACCCAGTTTATGTAATATAGGAATGAATAATTTAGTATACAAGTTAGGGACTGCTGCAGGGCTGGAAAGTGACACAAAGAACTCCACCTGAAGCAGTAAAGTAGTTGATCTTCACCGATATGTGGGGAAGAGAAGAAATCTCAACCTTTTTCATTATCTGTTTATTCTAGCAGTAAAGTGGATAATTCCCAGGAGCTTGTTGGGAAGACTTAATGAATCTCACATCTGCCCATGTTATCTGTCTGCAACTGATTTTATAAGAAAATAGCTTCTCTTCTACCTTTACTATTTTATTTACATACCTCCTTTTCATTATATATGTCCTGGAACTATACAGAAAAATAGATTCTGTTAAGTAATAATTACCAGCCTCTCTGCCACGCAGAGCTGACTTTAAAAGGAGGTGGTGGTAATGGCCAATTTCCCCCAGATCATCCAGCTCAGCCCATTCTCTTGTTTATTAAGTATCCATACATTATTTGCTTAATTAAACATATATAATCAAACAGATATAAATAAACAGTAAATTACACCTGTCTATTTCTACCTATCCTAATGAAACTCTAACCATCAAATACACCCTCATCCTCTCCCCAAATGAGGAAGCACAAAACCATTTAGGGCCTTGTTACACCCATCTGTCCCCTACCATTCTGTCATGGCCATCACAATCTCCTTTAGATGTCTTCTAATTTAAATACCAAAATCTCAGATATTGACACCCTATGCTAAAATGGGGGAGTACAAGAAAAAAATTAATATATAAAAATATGTACGTATCAAAATGAAAAAGTGGACACTTGCTACGGTCCTCATTTCGACAGCTTACTGTGTGGAGAGAGTTGATATTTACAACTCTTTTCTCACTATCTTTCCTTTTGCCCTTTATCCACATCAAGCACCACAGCTAGCCATGATTATTTATTTGGGGGGAAGGAGGTGAACCAAATAATAATTTTAAACAAATCTATGTCATAAACGATCCTGCCGGTATATAATCGTTATAGTTTCTTGGTTACATTTATCAATGGACTTGAGAGTACTAAGAAATGCCATTAGTTTTAGACATATTTAGTATTAACTTCATTTTATATTAGCAACCTCATAAACTCTGGATAACCAAGAACTGTCATAACATTCAGTACATTAAATTCTTTATGAGCCTGTGCATTCTAATGTGCAAAAGGGGCAATCTCCCAATTCAGTGTAAATTGTGTTGGGTTTCCTGGTGAAAGAATTCTTTCTTTGAGAACCAGAAAAAGTCCTTATTTAGAGATTGAAAGCAAATATTTTGTGTGAATTGTTGTAGATAACAGTGACCTAATTTACTCCCATCTCCACACCTTGGCTGTTAAACTTCTTAGTTTCAGCTGTGGGAGAAATGATACAAAGCAATCACTAATTTAGAGCATATTACAAATTAGAGAAAAACCACCATTTTGACAGATGTTGTCACCCACCTGCCATCACCACTGCGTTTCTGATACCACTCTGTCATTCCATTAGCCTAGAGAATGATGGATTCTATAACACCATCGGGGAACAGGAACATGTTGCTATACTTTGCCCACTGTAAGTTAACTCCCTAATTAGAAGATATGTTGAGATATGTTCTATGATATTAGAGATTCTATTGGGTAAGTTGACTGTGCTGGAAGAAACCTTGCAAATTGTGAAAAGAAATCTGGATATGGAACCAGACTAATGACTTTTTCAGGAAAGAAAAGTCATTGTTCTTACCACAAAAGATGAGACAATCTTAACTTTATAGAATTGCTTTTATACCTTTTCTGAGAATCAATTAACCACATATCTGAAGGTCTATTTCTGGACACTTTATTATATACCTTTGATGTAGAGGTCTTTCACCAATATGCTTTGTCTTTATTACTGTACCTTAAATTTCATAACTACGAATAAGTCTTAAAATTAGGTAGTATGTGTTCCACAATATTTTTTATTTGTTTTGGCTAGTCATCATGAGAATCCATATAAATTCTTAAAATAGCTAGTCAATTTTTTGTCATAAAATCCTAAGAGGATTTTGATTTATATTACATTTAATCTAAATGTCCACAAGACAAAATTGATCTTCTAATAATACCTAATTTTTCAATTTACAAATACGGGATATATATGTAAATACTTAAGTCTTCTTTAATTACTTTCATCAGGGATTGGTAGTTTATAGCATATGGTTCCTCCATATATTTCTTTTTAAGATTTATGACTAAATACTTAACATATTTTATTATTACTATAAATGATATGTGGCAAAAATCAAATTTTCATGCAACCAAAAATATAACATTGCATTTATCTTGTATTTTCCAGTTTTGCCAAACTCAACAGTTTTGGTGGATGTCTTTGTAGATTCCTCCAGATTTTCTATGTGAGCAATATCATCCTCCTGTGCATAAAGACAGTTGAATTTATTTTAAATAGTTTAAGGTAAAAACTACTCTTTTATATACAACTATTTCCTAACTTTGTTATTTTATCTTTGTTCCGGAAGAACCAAGCATTTTTTTCTGGTATTATTTCTCTACAATTTTAGGAATTTCCTTTAATACTTTTTCTAGAGCAGAACTTCTAACAAGTAATTTTCTTTTCCTTTATTTAGTAACAAATTTAGTTCACTTATGGATGATATAAACCCCATAGAATTCTAACTTGGCATATCTTTTCTTTTTAGCAGTTTAAATAATTATTCACCTGTCTCCTGGTCTTTGGTTTCTGATTAAAAAAAAAAAATATACAGTTACGTCAATCATTATTCTCCTATTTGTAGTTTGTTGTTTTCCATTCTTTCCAATTATTTCTCTTTACTTTTAGTTTTCTCAAGTTGGATTGTTCAGAGTCTAGGCATGGCTTCTTATGAGTTTATCTTGTTTGAAATTTGCTTCTTGATTTGAACTTCTTTAATCTGATGTCTCTTGCCACATTTGGAAGTTTTCAAACATCATTTCTGCAAATACATATTTTTATGACCCAATCATTTTCTCTCTAAGTCAATGACTCAGACTAAAATAATATTGTACCTAAGGCTCTGGTTATAGTTTTTCAAACTTTTTGTCCTCTTTGTTCATTCATTTGTTTGGTGGTTTTTGGTTGAACTATCTGAAAGATCACTGGTTCTTTTATTTGCAATCTCCATTCATTGATTAGTGAAATTTTAATTCTTGATATTTCAGTTTTATAATTTATTCTTTTCTGCCAAGAACACACATGTTTTCATTCACATTATTTGCATTTATTTTAATTCATGTACCATAATTATAATAGATGCATTAAAACATTTTTTAGTTATTCCAACATCTCATTCATCTGAGAGTTGATATTTGTTGATTATAGTTTTTCTTTAGAGTTGGTTACATTATTCTAGTTCGTTTTTGTCAAAAAAGTTTGGATTAATATCATGACCTTTCTAATATTAGGTTGTAAAAAATGCACATCCCATCATAAATATGTAAAAATATTGCTTTTTGTTTTGGCTGCGTTCCTGCATATGTTTTAGGAGACAAGCAATTGACCTTGAAATTGAAACTCTATTTTAGCTTTTGTGACAAGTGACTGCTGTTACATCTCAGTTATGCTGCTTTTCGTATGAAAAATGCATGCTCCATTCAGGAATTTGTCTGAGACTTGGCAGGTAGATTCAAACTCAATTTGGCCCTAAAGCCTTCTACTATGCCCTTTTGGTTCTCTTTCTTGCATTATACAGTCAAGAGGTGAGTCTAAAACTTGCATGGGAACATGCAGAATAAGAAAATGTCCTTCTTTGGTTCTTTTTCTCTGAGAGTTTCACCATATGCCTTACTCCAAAAGGCCTACATTTACTGATACCTCTGGCCAAGAAAATCAGATTCTTTCAGACTTTATTTTTATTGTTGGGGATTCATTGAGGGTACAAAGAACTAGGTTATACTGGTTGCATTTGTTGGGTAAAGTCTCTCTTATAACAGTGACCCATACCCAAGATATGTGTCACACCCCATGATCCCCCAACTCCCTTTCTTTTTCCCTCTTCCTGAACCCCTTTCTCTCCCCCCTACTGTATATCAATAGTCAACATATAAGAATTGAGTACATAGGATTCGTGCTTTTCCATTCTTGTGATGCTTCACTAAGAGTAATGTGTTCCACTTTTATCCAGGTTAATACAAAGGATGAGAAGTCTCCATCTTTTTTAATGGCTGAATAGTATTCCAAGATATACATATACCACAGCTTGGTAATCCATTCCTGGTTTGGTAGGCATTTAGGTCATTTCCACATTTTGGCAACTGTAAATTGAACAGCAATAAACAGTCTAGTGAAGGTGTCCTTATGGTAAAAGGATTTCATTTTCTTCTGCATAGATGCCCGGTAATGGGATTGCAGGATCAAATGGGAGATCTAGTTTGAGTTCTTTGAGGATTCTCCATACTTCCTTCCAAAAAGGTTGTATTAATTTTCAGCCCCACCAGCAATATAGAAGTGTTCCCTTCTCTTCACATCCACATCAGCATCTGCAGTCCTGAGATTTTGTGATGTGGGACATTCTCACTGAGGTTATATGACATCTCAGGGTGGTTTTGATTTGCATTTCTCTGATAATTAGAGATGATTATCATTTTTTATATACTTATTAGCTATTCATCTATCTTCTTCAGAGAAGGTTCTATTCATTTCTCTTGCCCAGTGGTATAAGGGATTGTTGGCTCTATTTTATGTTGATTAATTTGATACTAATAAATGGAAGAACATACTATGTTCATAGCTAGGGAGAATCAACGTTGTTAAAATGTCTATAATTCCCAAAGCTATCTACAGATTCAATGCCATCCCTATTAAAATATCAACATCATGCTTTGAAGGCATGGAAAAAAATAATGTCTATTTTGCCTAAAATCAGCATAAGCTGGGAAATTCTTATAGCTAGGCAATTCTTAGCTATAAAACAAAGCCGAGGGCATCAGCCTACCAGACTTTAGGCTGTACTGCAAGGCCATAGTGATCAAGGCCTCTTGTCTTTTTACATGTCTTTTTGTGCCAGCAGGGTACTGGCACAAAAATAGAGACATAGTCATCTGAAACCAAATAGAAAGCCATGATATGAAAGTAACATCTTATAGCCACCTGATCTTTGATTAACCAAACAAGAACATACAGTGGAGAAAAGAATCCCTGTTCAATAAATGGTGCTGAGAGAACTGGATATCCACATGTAAAAGTTTGAAACTGGACTCACAACTTTCTCCACTCACAAAAATTGACTCAAAATGGATAAAAGATCTAAATCTAAGGCATGAAGCAATAAAAATCCTCAAAGAAAGTATAGGAAAACACTTCAAGATATTGGCTTAGGGAAAGGCTTTATGAAGACTTCCATGGCAGTTGTAACAAGAACAAAAATAACAAATAAATAATTTGTTAATAAATAAATAACAATGAATAAATAACAAATACATTTTTAATTTAATATTTAAACTCATAGCTTCTGTACAGCTAAGGAGACAACAATCAAAGCAAATTGATAACCTACACAATGGGAAAGGATATTTGCATATCATGAATTGGACAAAGTTTGATAACTAGGATCTACAGAGAACTCAAATTAATCTTTCAGACTTTTAGCCACCCACACCAGACCTGTCATGCAGCCGGATGACCTGGCCCTCCCTCCGGTCAAAGTGATAAAAGAACTGAGAGAAGAAAAAAGGAAATTTCCTTGTGTGTTGTTTCTCCAAGTTTTGACACACAGCTCTACATCTGCATACCCCACTTGCTTTTGTTAATGTTTCAGGAGGAGGAATAGACTCTGTCAATTTGAGAGTGGGGGAAGAAGTCAAGGAGAGAACTTAGAACAAACCAAAGAACTGACAAGCTGTAGGTTTGGTAAGCTTGGCAAAGATGCTTTCTTTATTGCAACAGTGCAGATAGAAGATTATTGGTTTAGTCATTAATATAAAATAGATTTTAAATCATGATAATCTGAATTTTCTTATTAAATTTAAATATATAGGATATTTCTTTCTTTTCATTTTTCTTAAAAAATATAAATTGTGATGATGTTTATTTCCAAATTCCTTGCTTTTAATGTTGGGTGGTTTTTTGAGATTCTGACCCTCTAATGTTAGTAAGGCTTAACTATGAAAAAATGTCTTTAGGACACATCATTTTGTCTGTTTACATCCTTCACTAAATAAATTTTGTGTTTCTCTTTAAAATATACTTTTCCTAAAGCTGTTTATAGTGCACAATAAAAATAATGCTGAAGGGCAGTTATGGTTAAAAATGAGAACCATGATAAAACTTAACCATGATTCTAATAGATAAATCATGCAAAAGTTTTGAGACAGACTGTTATGATCCCTTATTTCACTTCAAAGAAACACAGTCTACAGCATTTTCCCTGATTGACCCATGAAAATTTCAACTTGCTTGGCTTATTTGGTGTAGCTAGTTGGGCTCCATTTGTTTTTGTCCATGTGGATCTTATTTTATTTTATTTTTTTATTTTTGTGTATCTCAAAACTTTACAGAAAATTGGGCTGTGCCTGTGGCTCAGTGGGTAGGGCACTGGCTCCATATACTGAGGGTGGCGAGTTTGAACCCAGCCCCAGCCTTACTGCAACAAAAAACAGCCTGGAATTGTGGTTGGCGCCTGTAGTTCCAGCTACTTGGGAGACTGAGGCAAGAGAATTGCCCAAACCAGGAGTTGGAGGATGCCATGAGCTGTGACCCCACAGCACTCTACTGAGGGAGATAAAGTGTGACTGTCTCAAAAAACAAACTAACAAAAAACTGTACAGAAAATTAAAATGACTAACATGTTGTCATTTTCTTTTTTTAGCAAATCTTACCTCCCACTTAATTATCTGCATCCTCACACTGATTTCAAGGAAGATATCTGAGGATTTCTAGTGTAATCCTGAGATGTGCAAAACTTCCTGAATAAATGTGTCCATTGAGAAACTTATATCAAGGATTCTGGAAATCTATTGAATAAAGCCCATTTCTTTAATTAAGTATATGTCTCATTGTAGAATCATCAGCCGGCATATTGAAATTGCTTTATTTTTGTGCCAAACAGCAGTTTTTGCCAGGAAAGAAGACCCCGTGCAGTCATTGTTACCTCCACTTAACTCCTCACCT
This sequence comes from Perodicticus potto, assembly GCA_963574655.1. Classification (NCBI taxonomy): domain Eukaryota; kingdom Metazoa; phylum Chordata; class Mammalia; order Primates; family Lorisidae; genus Perodicticus; species Perodicticus potto. Next base: position 7,921 of record CAUYRH010086656.1, on the reverse strand, counting down.
AGTGTGAATCCGGCTCTGAGCAGCTGCCTGTTCTTCCTAAACTCCAAGGCTATCAAATCATCCCAGGTATCCACAGTTAGGAGCTAATGTTGATTATCTGCCAAAAAACAACTAAAGACATAATTTTGCTCTAGGACAAAATGTGATTAAGACACAAATGATTTTTATTCTCTGGAAGCTCTCTACCTTTCCTCTCTCTTGTCACAGCTCTCTCTCTAGCCTGTCTCATAATTAACAATCATTTTGTTGTTGAGTGTAGGAGAGAAAAATATCAAGTTCTTTACTAAGATAGCACAGCACTCTGCCCTTTGCTTCATATCCTCCAATTCTAATCAAAATATGAAGAATGTTCTTGGACAGCACATGACCAGAACAAGAGAGTTCAATTACAATTGTACACACTAAAATGACTTGCTAAATCTGAGGAATATAGTAATTTGATAATTTATGTCCGTGTTCCTCTTTGGAAGTCTTTAAATAATTTATTTCATCCTTTCATATAATTCTTTCTGGAAACATGTATTAACAATTGAAAATTGTATATACATATAAACATGCATATATATGTAAAATATACATGAACAGATTTTAGGGAAACATGGTGACTCAAGTGTGGCTGTGCACAGTGGAGTAAATGTGGCCGGTGTTTCTCTGCAGAAATTGAATCCATAAATGGGAACAGACATTGATAGTAAAAAATTGGAAAGAAGAGCACAAGATGGTCGTTGAGATCATCAAGATAAAGGATATATCAATTGCGTCACTGGATTAAGTGTAGCTGATCTTACTGAATCCATGCTACAAAAAAATCTATCCCAGATGATTCTAGTATCAACAATAGTAAAGGGCATGTACAGCATTGAGAATGAAGTCTTCCAGAGCCTCTCATGTATCTTCAATGCTCAGGGATTAAATAGTTATCAACCCGAAGCTAAAGGATGAAGAGGCTGCTCAAATCAAGAAAAGTGTAGATACCCAGAGACATCCAGAAGGACTGAAAAGACCCGAGACTACTGAGCGCTGGGCTATAGAAATTCAGAAACTACAGTGTGATTAACCCTGAGTCCTACTTTTCATCGATATATATGGATTGTAGTTTGCTTTTATCTTCCTAAAAGGCTTGATTTAATGCTTCAACAAATAAAATTAACTGTTCTAGTGTGCTTCTAAAAAAAAAACCAAAGGTTGGAATCACAAAATTATAATATACAGATATTAGTACATCTTTTTCTGGTCCAGTTTCTGTAAGAATATCTTCTCTACTCTGGGAATATAAAATATTTTCTATTTTATTTAATATTTTTCTGTTGTTTCAACTTAATTTAAATTTAGAACTTTAAATTATCTGAAAGTCAGTTATTTATAAAGTATGAAAGGGTTATTTTAAGTACAAAGTTCAAGTGCCTAGCCATTTATACCAGTATATTAATAGTCAGTTCTTTTTATCTGATTTGAAATGCCATAATTTTAATATAAAATTTGTTCTATTAATACCGGGTACTCTCTCTACTCCATTAATTCATTTGCTAATTCCACCTTCAATATGCTATACAAATATGTATATTTTGATAAATGGAGGTCAATTTTCCTCTCATTGTTATTCCTAAACATTTCTATTATAAAAAAGATATTTTTTTTTTTTTTTTTTTTTGTAGAGACAGAATCTCACTTTATCGCCTTCGGTAGAGTGCCGTGGTGTCATACAGCTCACAGCAACCTCCAATTCCTGAGTTTAGATGATTCTCTTGCCTCCGCCTCCTGAGTAGCTGGGCCTACAGGCGCCTGCCCCAACGCCCAGCTATTTTTCTGTTTTGCAGTTCGACCGAGTCTGAGTTTGAATCCGCCACCTTCGGCATATGGGGCCGGCACCCTACTTGATGAGCCACAGGCGCGGCCCCTAAAAAGGATATTCTTAATTATTTTCTAATTTTAATTTTTCATTAGTTTACTGCAGTAATGGAAGATGCCTGTAATATTTCTAATTCATCATTTGAATTCTATTAAAATGTTTATTTCACTGACTTTAGAATTGAATTATAAGACATAAAATGTCTAAACATAATAACACAGTTAGTTACATAAATAGAAATATTTGTTGTGTGCTCCATTTTCTGCCTTAAAGAAAGTTTTTTTCCAAGTGCTATATTAGTAAAACAATTGAATGAACATTAATGTCTTTTGATCTGCATTTGCTTAATTTGCAGAGTAAAATAATTTTTTTCATGATAAACAGTAGACTTTCCATTCAAACAGTTTCTAAATGAATGTTTCCCACAAGGTATTACACAAAACACTAGATATGGGCAGTTGTGTCAAAAGGAAGTTCTCTGTTCATAGTATTATGGGAAATCCTACAAACTATATATTTCTGTAATGTCATTTGCATAATTTTATTTCTAAAACTGTGTGCTTTTCTAGAAATATGTCCAAAATGCATTCTTGGATATATGTTCCATTATTTCATTATCTTGATCTATTTTTATACATGTACAACACCATTTTGTGATATGGTTATATGATTGTGCCTTTGTGTATTTCAAATTCCTCTTTGTCACTTTAAATAATATTCCTGGCATAATTATTTATTTTGTTTATATGGCTCAGCATAATTCAGTACTAACAGACCACCTTTTAATTATATATTACCTATAATTATGTTCTTGGAAACAATGTTATGTATGAGTATAGAGAAATTTCTCCATAGTGTCTATAACATTGTTTGTTTATCAGCTTAATATTGTAAAATTATCTTCGTATATTATTCCAGAATTGTGAACATTTCTTAGCAATTAGTATTTTATGATTATGAGAGTAAATTTAAAGAATTATTTAAAAAATAAACTATAATCTATTTATTTTACCTTCATTTTATACTCCAGTTCTTTATTCTGGATACTATGCATTTTCATGGAATTTGTTCATAGATATTATATTAAAAAATAATAAAACTCAGGATTTGTGTTGGCTGATAAACAGTATTTGCTTAACTGTTAAATTAATCAAATCCCACCAACCTCAAATCCTAACTCAGGATGTACCATGTGCTGTAATCCAGTCAATCACGTGATTTTACCAGTTACTAAAATATATACCTCCACTGTCATCAGCAAAGACTTTCTAAGGTTTACTTTCTGTCTTCTTGCTGTCTCTTTAATTTTTTAATATAATTTCCAAGCAAAACCTTGTGAGTCCAGGGCTGTATTCACAGCTATCACCTTTCAAGCTAGGATTTATTCTTTATATTTAAGTAGTCTAACACGTATTATGAGATTATATCTTACTCTTATACATCAATTTCTCATAGCAAAATGACCCTGAAATTTGTTATTAATTTCCTGAAATTCATGATTTTTCTTCTTCCTTCTGCATAAGAAAAATTAACATCATTGCATGAAATGAGGGTCTCAGTTGAAACATTTCTTAATTGAGAAAAAGGTACAATTCATAAATTCATCTATTTCATAAAGTCAGAGACAATACAATATATCAAGACATCATTTTTAATATAATACTTTCCTTAACATCAGTTCAGAGATGCTTATTTATCAGAACTTTCATTATTGGATTTAAAGAATAGTGCAGCTTCTAAAAATGTTAACACACTTGCAGAGTATAGCTTTCATACTGAGAACATTCTTCTTCGTTTCTCTGATGATGCTAACAGATAACAAAGGAGGAACACTTATATATCAAAATATAACACCATATATTTGGATGTAACAAAAACAACAACAAAAGAAAACGATCACTTTCAGAATGGTAAATTGGCTTTTAAATATATTTTTAAACTTCACTGAAGTTTCTAAAATAGACAAGAATAAGATAAACAATAACCTACAGGAGGGAAATCAAAGACTAACAGACACCACTGCTCTAATAGGTGCCGCCGCTCTTAACAAACCACCCGTATCCATCAAAAGTCGATTCGAAAAGATTGAAGGTGAGGCCTCAACCCTGATTGAAACGAAATGTCAGCAAGGATAAGAGAAGAAAGATGGAGATTGTATTATAAAGAGAAACTATGTTCAGAAATAAGCTTTGGGACATACAAGAATCTAAAATGGCATCTATCTCCAGCAGAGCAAATTCATGGGGTCTAGAAAACTAGGTTAGTTTGTCTTTTTGAAAGACTTGTTGAATTCAGAGTTGAATTTGGACATAAATGGATTTAAAAGAGAATCCTTTTTATTGATTTCCAAGGTAAGATGACATATGAAAAAGAGAAGTAGAAAGGAATAAAATTTTCTAAGGCTGTAAAAGCTTGTTATTTTCTTTCTTGTTAAAAAGTTTCTCAGCATAAGTTGTAAATTATATACAGTCATCTACTGTAAGAAATTATTCGCACAGTATGCCAAAGTGAGAAAAATGACCAGTTATTTCATTGATATTTTTTTCTTGCTGGCTAATGACTTATTTCACATACTAGAGATTATAAAATGTTTGGAGCGCAGACTTACCGTTAACATTCCAGTTTGAATACAAAGAACATAAAACAGTTCTTCGGGGAGGAAGTGGGGTGTGATTGACTAATATGTCCTTAATCTTGAAAATCGGAAGTTTTGATTTCAGTTCTGACAGGTCAATCAGTGTGATCTTGAAAATCTCCCCCTCTCTGAATCTCACTTTACCCAGTTATAAAATGAGGAGAATAAAACCAGATGTTTCCCTCACTAATTCAAGATTCTGGATAAATTTTTTTTTAAGTTATGTGGAAGTGTGAAGCTCTATATAAATGTAGCATGTTACTGTCTATTGGCATAATTTTAGAAGTCTATCTACTTCTCACTCTAGTTCATGTAGTCAGATTTCCCTCCTGTTCACCTTATAAGACATCTTAAAATGCTATTTTCTGATATACAGGCTTGATTTTTAACCACAGTCCACAGTTCAACTTCAATTGACACTTATGACAATCCTCTTCTCTTCTCTAGTCCATCATCTTTGCAATTTTCTTACAACAATATATTTTAATTACATTTTCTTAGATAGCCATATCCCTTTTAACATAAACTGATAGCACTATTTTATACTTGAACCAAATTCCTCAAACTCTCTTTCATTCACAGCCTACATTCACCATCACAAAAACAACACAGAAAATTCAATATAAGAAGGATAAAATAAAATACTTGGCTATACATACAAAATCTGTACCTTTAGTTCCATCCTAGAAGTACTCAGACAAAATATAATTAATAGTCATGGAATTTGTTGGTCTGAATTTAAAGCACGTTTTCAATGAATGAAAATAGTACAGGAATAATACAATAAGCTCAAAGAATAAAAACTAACTGGACAATTAATATACATTAAACCTTTTTTTTTTTTTTTTAAACAGAGACTCACTGGTTCACCGTCGGTACAGTGCCTTGGCGTCACATCTCACAGCAACCTCAAATTCTTGGACTTAAGCGATTCTCTTGCCTCAGTCTCCCAAGTATCTGAGACTACAGGCGTCAGCCACAACGCCTGGCTATTTATAGAAATGCGGTCTCACTCTGGCACAGGCTGGTCTGGAATTCCTTAGCTCAGGCAAGCCCCGCTCCTCCACCTTCCAGAGCGCTAGGATTACGAGTGTGAGCCAATGAGTATATCTTTTATACTACTATAATTTGTCACCCATACAGTTCTTCCTTCTTTGGTTTATGATTAGAATGAAAGTCTGTTGACTGAAAAGGAAATTGAAATAAATATAATTTAGAATGTTAACTGAAATATGAAAATAACATTCAGTATTCATGTGGACAATGTTTGGAAACACATGAGGGAATTTAGTACATAAATCTCAATTTTATTAGTAAAAATATGATTTTAAAATTATCCTTTGAAAGTTTTGGTGTTTAGGTCAAAAAACTTGTGTAATAAATAGGTCATTAAAATAACAGCTACTGTTGGAATAACTGGACATCCACATAAAAAAGACTGAAACTGGACCCTCACCTTTCTCCACTCACAAAAATTGATTCAAGATGAATAAAAGGTCTAAATTTAAAGCATGAAATGATAAAAATCCTCAAAGAAGGCATAGGAAAAACACTTGATGATATTGGCCTGGGGAAAGACTTTATGAAGAACACTCCTGTGGCAATTGCAACAACAACAAAAATAAACAAATGTGACTTAATTAAACTGAAAAACTTCTGTACAGCTAAGGAGACAACAACCAAAGCGAATGAACAACCTACACAATGGGAAAGGATATTTGCATAATTTGAACCAGACAAAAGCTTGATATCTAGGATCTATAACGAACTCAAGTTAATCCACATGCAAAAAGTCCACAATCCCTTGGCTAGGTGCCTATGGCTCAAGCGGCTAAGACGCCAGCCACGTACACCTGACCTGGCAGGTTTGAATCCAGCCCAGGCCTGCCAAACAACAATGATGGCTGCAACCAAAAAATGTCCAGGCATTGTGGTGGGCACCTGTAGTTCCAGATACTTGTGAGGCAGAGGCAAGAGACTCACTTCAGCCCAGGAATTGGAGGTTGCTGTGGTGCTGTGAGCTGTGATGCCACAGCACTCTATCCAGGGTGACAGCTTGAGACTCTATCTCAAAAAAAAATAAAAGTCAACAATCCCTTATATCAATGGGCAACTGAGACGAATAGAACCTCTCTAACGAAGACAGATGAATGACTAGCAAATATGGAAAAATGCTCATCGTCCCTAATTATTAGAGAAATGCAAATCAAAACCACCCTGAGATATCACCTAATCCCAGTGAGAATGGCCCACATCACAAAATCTCAAACCAGCAGATGCTGGTGTGGATGTGGAGAGAAAGTGACACTGTTACACTGCTGGTGGGACTGCAAACTGATGCAACCTGTTTAGAAGGAAGTATGGAGAACCCTCAAAGAATTCAAGCTCAATCTCCATTTGATCCTGCAATCCCATTACTAAGCATCTACCCAGAAGGAAAAAAATCATTTTACCATAAGGACACTTGCACTAGACTGTTTATTGCAGCTCAATTTAAAATTGCTAAAATGTGTAAACAGTCTAAATGCCCACCAAACCAGGAATGGATTATCAAGCTGTGGTATATGTATACCATGGAATACTATCCAGCCATTAAAAAAGATAAAGACTTTATATCCTTTTTATTAACCTGGATGGAAATGGAACACATTATTCTTAGTAAAGCATCACAAGAATGGAGAAGCAGGAATCCTATGTACTTGATTTTGATATTCGGACAGTTAATGACAAGGTACACAGTAGGGGTGGGGGAAGGGGAGAGCAGAGAGAGAGAGAGAGAAGGAGGCAGGGTGGTGGAGGAAAGGAAAAGCATAGACAAGGAAGGGGGGGTAGAGTTCTTGATGTGTGACAAACATTTTGGGGGCTAGACATAATAATAAGGAGACTTTACCTAGTAAATGCAATCAGTGTGAACTGGTTTCTTATACCCTCAATGAATCCCCAACATTAAAAAAAAAAATTTAAAAAAAATAACAGCTACTATTATTACCATCTCCCATAAACTATTGCATTATAACTTCCTTGTTCTATCTTATATATTACCTATCTTATAAAACTATCTAAACTTTGCTATTATTTGTATTGGATCAACCAGGCAATCAACAAATATGTTGTATGTATATACAAGTATATAAGTTAACTGAATAAGTGTATATCTTAAATTATTTAAAGAAATTGGTGGCTCAGCACCTGTGGCTCAATGGGCTAAAGCTCCAGCCACATACACCTGAGCTGGTGGGTTTGAATCCAGCCTGGCCCACCAAACAATGATGGCTGCAACCAAAAAATGGCCAGGTGTTGTGGCAGGCACCTGTGGTCCCAGCTACTTGGGAGGCGGAGGCAGGAGACTCGTTTGAGCCCAGGAATTGGAGGTTGCTGTGAGCTGTGATGCCACAGCACTCTATCCAGGGTGACAGCTTGAGGCTCTGTCTCAAAAA
>CAUYRH010086655.1:0-30035 GCA_963574655.1 Perodicticus potto | reverse complement strand
AAAAATGGCCGGGCGTTGTGGCAGGCACCTGTAGTCCCAGCTACTTGGGAGGCGGAGGCAAGAGACTCGCTTGAGCCCAGGAATTGGAGGTTGCTGTGAGCTGTGATGCCACAGCACTCTATCCAGGTTGACAGCTTGAGGATCTGTCTCAAAAAAAAAAATTAAAACTCCCAGACCAGTGGTTTTCAACCTTGCTAATGTCACAATGTATTTTCACTGTTACAAATGGGGCGCAACCCACAGGTTGAGAACCACTATCCTAGACAATACACTGTATTTGTATTTGAATCTCCAAAGCCTGAGACAGTGATTACACATAGGTGTCATATAAATTAATGATTTGTTCAATCAACTGCATTTTTTAGCTTAAAATATCAGTTTCAAATTCAAGAATATATTTATTCAATATAAATGAATAAATTTCAATTTTCTACCATACTCCAATTTTACAGACAAATAATTTTGGTTTAAAATTTAAAACAGATGGCTGGTAGTGTCCACCCGCCAGGGAACAGCCTTCCTGATGTGTCACCAGCACATGGAGCCAGACAGATGTGGTTAAATTTTAAGAAGGCTCCTGAGGGATGCTAATGTTGCCACACTCTGCGGAACAAAAGTCAGAAGATTGTCTGTACCTACCTCATCTGACAGATTTCCTGAATTTAATCCCTGATGATGTGGATTTAAAGACACTAGAGCCATGAACATATGAAAACACGGAGGGGAAGGAGCAAGATGGCGGCCAGCAACAGCTTCCTTGCAACTGGGCACAGTGAGACTGGGGAGAGAAAACCCCAGGTATCTCTGGCTGGTGGGATCTACCCAGAAACATCCCTTTGGTGACACAGGGAGTCAGCGAGAAACTTCTGGACCCCATGAGGAAGACAAAACAGTGGAAAACTGTCAAGTGGTTTCGTAAGTTCAATTATTAGGAATGATTCTGCTGCCAGCTGTAAGTGCAGCAGCAGTGAGATTGCAGACTGGAAAGGCCTTGCCTGTGAGCTGTTGCTTTTTTTTTTTGGATTTGGCACTCAGTTGAACTGCCATAGGAGAATTTGGGCAAGAGTGCAGAGGACTTTGAGCGCTGTCTAGGGCCCCAGACTGAGCCGCTGAGCCAGATGGAGCTAATAGTGTTAGGCTGTGGGCAGCAGGGACCCATTGTGGGAGAACTAACTGCCCTCAGGGTCGCAGAGCAAGGATTAGGCAGGAGTTAGTAATCTAGTCAATGAGCAGCCTAAAGGTGGCGACAGAGACACCTTACAGCCTTGACCCTCAACCCTCAAGGTCATAGAGACCAGCTTTGGAACACGGGTACTCATCGAAACCCTTCCCCAGAGGCACGGCAACTTAAAAAGCAGGAGGAAGTAAACCCCCCTCCAAGGGACTGTGAGGTAGCTACTGCAGAGGATTCCACCTATAAAGAAATGTTAGAAATGACAAAAAGGGAATTTAGAATACAGATGATGAAAACAATGAAACTGCTGATAAAGTGCAAAATAACCAAAAGGAAATCCAAAAACAGAATCAAATAAGAGATGAACGATATGAAGAATATAAAAAGGATATAGCAGAGCTGAAGGAACTGAAGCAATCAATTAGGAAACTTAAAGATGCAATAGAAAGTATCAACAACAGATCAGACCATGCAGAAGAAATACTCTCAGAGGCAGAAGACAAAGCTCGTGACATAACTCAGATAGTTAAAGAGGCCGAAAAGAAAAGAGAGAAAGCAGAACGTTCACTGACAGAATTACGGGACTCTGAAGCGTTCAAACATACGAGTTATAGGTATCCAAGAAGGGGAAGAAGAATGTTCCAAGGGAATGGAAGCCATACTAGAGAATATTATAAATGAAAATTTCCCAAATATCGCCAAAAATTCTGACACACTCCTTTCATAGGGATATCAGACCCCAGGTCACCTCAACTCCAGCTTCCCCAAGACACATTGTGATGAACCTGTCCAAAGTCAAGACAAAAGAAAAGATTTTTCAAGCTGCCAAGAGTAAGAGCTAGTTGACCTACAGGGGCAAATCCATCAGAGTGACTGCAGAGTTCTCTAATGAAACTTTCCAAGCAAGACGACAATGGTCATCTACCTTTAATCTACTTAAACGAACAATTTCCAGCCCAGAATTCTATATCCTGCTAAGCTAAGCTTTAAAACTGACAGAAATCAGGGCGGCGCCCGTGGCTCACAGGAATAGGGCGCCAACTCCATATGCCAGAGGTGGGGGTTCAAACCAAGCTCTGGCCAAAAAAAAAAAAACTGCAAAAATGAATCAATAAATAAATAAAACTGACAGAAATCAGATCATTTACAGATATACAAACATTGAGGAAATTCTTCACAACAAAACCAGCTCTACAGGAAATACTTCAAGCTGTTCTACACAGACCATCACAATGGATTAACAGCAAAAAGAACTCAGAAATTAGAGGACAGAACCTAACTCCCACACTGATGCAAAAGATAAAACTAAGCAATAGACTCTTACAAAATAAGATGAATAGAACACTATCACACTTATCAATTATCTCAAATAAATGTTAACGGGTTGAGTTCCCCACTGAAACAGCATAGATTGGCTGACTGGATTACAAAAACGTCTTGGTGTGTGTTGTGTGCCACACCTTTTGGGGGCAGGACATGATTGTAAGAGGGACGTACCTAACAAATGCAATCAGTGCGACCTGGTTTTTTTGTACCCTCAATGAATCCCCAGCAACTAAAAAAAAAAAAAAAAAAAAAAAAAAAGGTAAGAATTTTTTTTAAGATTTTCCATAAGATAGTGTAAATACAGGTCTCCAAAGTGTGTCGTTTTCTTATCCCTGTGTACTTTACATTGATTTGTGTCTTAATCAGTTCAGAAAAAAAATCTAAGCCATAATCTCTTCAAATATTGCCTCTCTTCCATTCTATTAAGAAGTCATTAAAATTTTTTCTGTATTACCATATCTTCAAACCCCTCTTTAATGTCACTATATTCTATGCTACACTTTGGACAATTTCTTCAGATCTCTCTTGCATTTCTAACACGGATCTATTATTTTAAACACTCATTAATTTTTTTAAACAATTCAATGAGTTTTTCTATAATTTTAAACTTTTAAGAAATGTTCCAATGGCAACTATTGTTATCTCTCATTTACACTTATTTATAAATATTTTGTCCCATTTGGTTTATTATTCCTTCTCTTTACACACATATAGTTATCATATATACATTAACTTTTTTCTGAACCATTGAGAGTAAGTTAGAGAAATAGTACACCCTTCCTCATAAATAGTTCTTTGGACTACAGGCTACCACGACAAGGCCCAGCTATTTTTTGGTTGCAGCCATCATTGTTCTTTGGCAGGCCGGACTGGATTTGAACCCGCCAGCTCAGGTGTATATATGTGGCTGGCGCCTTAGCCACTTGAGCCACAGGCGCCAAGCCTCCATGTGTTTTTCTTAGAACAAGAATATTCCCCCCCCCCCCCAAAAAAAAGAAAACAAGAATATTCGCCTAATACTTTGGGAGGCTGAGGCAGGTGAATTGCCGGAGCTGACGGTTGGAGGCCAGCCTGAGTGAGACCCTGGCTCTAAAAATAGCCAGGCATTGTAGCAGATGCCTGTAGTCCCAGCTACTTAGGAGGCTAAGGAAAGGGGATCATTTGAGCCCAGGAATTGGAGGTTGCTGAGACCTGTGACGCCATGGCATTCTAACGAGGGTGACAGTGTGAGACTGGTTAAAAAAAAGAAAGGAGTATTCCTTTTCATAACCAATATATCAAAATTAAAAAATTTATCAATACAGTATTACCATAAACAGTGTGTATTCAAATTTTAACACTTTCCAAATATTGTCCTTTACAGGCAATTCCCTTCTAAGTTTAGGAACCAATCCTTGATCACTCATTGAATTTAGTTTCTCCTTTAATCTGGAACAGATTCTCTACCATTCTTTATTTTTCTTTACCTGGACATTTTTCAAGACTACATACTGAGCTCAGCACCTATAGCTCAGTGGTTAGGGTCCTGGCCGCCGGCCACATACACCAGGTATGGTGGGTTCAAACCCTGCCCTAGCCTGCTACACAAAATAACAACTACAACAAAAAAATAGCTAGGCATTGATGCAAGCGCCTATGGCCCCACTTACTTGGGAGGCTGCAGCAAGAGAATCGCTTTAGCCCAAGAGTTTGAGGTTGCAGTGAGCTCTGACACCATGGCACTCTACCCAGGGTATCATAGTGAGACTGTCTCAAAAAAAAAAAAAAAAGACTACACTTTTTATTTTTGTAGAATCTCTCTCAATTTGGGTTTGTTTGATATTTCCCCATGATAAAGTTATGCATTTTTTGGAATAAATGACTCAGAGTGATGCTTTTAAAAGCATAACTTTAAGAATAAGATGTTGATGTATTGTAAAATCCGTGATAGAAATTTTGATCATTAAGATGTTATCTTTTGGGGTTGGAGGCTCACAGGGGGGCGGGGGGATGTGTCCACATTTTGGGGGTGGAATATTACAGGAGGGTCTTTATCTGACACAAGCAATCAATGTAACCTGGTTCTTTGTACCCTCAGTGAATCTCCAGAATAAAAAAAAAAAGATTTTATCTTTTACTTTTCTCCAATTTAATAAAAAATCTTATATATAACACCCATATTCACATCAGCCCCTATTTACCCTATGGGCTTCTAACTCTTTGAGTACTTCATAACTCTGAGTACTTCTGTACTTCCTAGCACACAAAAATTTTCTCTGCACTGGCCTTGGAATTAACTTTTACCCCAATGAGACTTAGCTCTTTAGTTGATAATGGTATTTAGAAATAAAAATCTGGGCACTAAATGTGTTGCTCATAAGCTGTCAGCGGTCAGAGCTAGAAAAAGTACCATATAACAAAAACATTTCTATCCACCTCTATCTGTAATATGTACATAAAAAAAAATTATGACTTCCTATCAATACCTCCAATGCCAAGTTGATATTTGAAATTCCTCTACTCAAAATGAGAAACTTGGATCCTTCACACGCAATACACTTATTTGCAAAAGTCCAGAATGCACAGAAACTAGTTTCAGGAGTGCTAATACATACCCCTATAGAAAGCAAACCTATTTTACTAAGGTTCTGTATTTGCTTAGTATTTTTTAATATAAAATTTATATACAGTAAGCAGCACAAATTATAAATGTATAAAAGGGAGTTTTTAACAAATGCATACTACATCCTTGTAACTCACTTCCCTATCAAGGTATCAAATATGTGAATCTGAGAAAGGTGCACACAGCACCTTCAAAGTCCATCATTACATCACATATAACTGCTTTTCTAATTTTTTAGAACAGATTAGTCCTGCCTATTCTAAAATTTCATGTAAATAAAATCACATAATACGTACTTGTTATTTCTGCTCAGTATAATGAAGAAATTCATCCATAATGTTGTATATATCAAATTATTTTTTAATATTCCATTATATCTTATCAATAAATCATTTGTTATTCTCCTGTTGATGAAAATTTGGTTTGTTTTTACTTTTTAGCCATTAAGAATAAAACTTTTGGCTCAGCGCCTGTGGCTCAACGGGCTAAGGCGCCAGCTACGTACACCTGAGCTGGCCCAGGCCCGCCAAACAACAATGACGGCTGCAACCAAAAAATGGCCGTTGGGCGTTGTGGCGGGCGCCTGTAGTCCCAGCTACTTGGGAGGCGGAGGCAAGAGACTTGCTTGAGCCCAGGAATTGAAGGTTGCTGTGAACTGGGGTGCTACTGCACTCTATCCAGGGTGACAGCTTTTGAGACTCTGTCTCAAAAAAAAATAAAAATAAAAAATAAAACTTCCATGTACAACCTTTCATGAGGTTTTTGTTTCCTTTTTTTTAGCTATATTATATTCACTTCTCTGTGGATAATTAAGTACCTAGAAGTGGAATTGCTGGATCATTAGATAGGTATACATTTAACTTTACAAAAAGATGTTAAAATGTCTGACAACATACTTATTGTCTCTTTATACAATTCATAAGTCTTCTTTTGTTAAGTACTGGTTCAAGTCTTTGGACCATTACTTTAATGAGGCTTTTTTCTTTTGACCATTGAGTAGTAACAAGAGTTCTTTATTATTCTAAATATAAGTACTTTGTCTGACAAATGTCTTATAAATAGCTTCTCTCAGTAAGGTGCTTGGAAATTCACTTTTTTTTTTTTAAATTAAGTCTTATTTTATCACTCTCAGTAGAGTACTATGTCATCACAGCTCACAGCAACCTCCAACCCCTGGGCTTAGGCGATTCTCCTGCCTCAGGTTCCTGAGTAGCTGGGACTACAGGCGCGCGCCCACCACAACGTCCGGCTACTTTTTGTTGCAGTTTGGTCAGGGCCAGGTTCGAACCTGCCACTCTGGGTATATGGGCCCTACCCACTGAGCCACAGGTGCCACACAAAAAGTCACTTTTTTTCTTTTTTGCAGTTTTTGGCTGGGTCTGGGTTTGAACCCATCACCTCCAGCATATGGGACCGGCGCCCTACTCCTTTGAGCCACATGTGCCACCCCAAAAATGAACTTTCTTAATGGTATCTTTGCTGAGCAAATATTTAAAATTTAAATGAAGTCTAAGTTATCAATTCTTCCGTTAGTCATTGTTTCCTGTGTGTTGCCTGAAACTTTATCTGCTGGCACCCCAGATTGTAACACTATTCTCTAGTATTTTCCTCCAGAAATTTTACTTATCACACTAAGAACTATGACATATTTCAAATTCATTTTTGCTTGTGGTACAAGGCAGAGGCCAAGGCCTTTCAGTTTGGTTAGTTTTGCTCTACGGTGTGCCAGCACCACTTACACTGCTTTGGCACCTTTGTGGGCTATCCTATTTGTCTTTATGCCCAAACTACATTAATTCCATTACTTTATATTAATCCTAGATAGTGTGTATTCTTCTTTTCTTTAATTTTCATTTACTTATTTATTTTGAGAAAGTCTCACTATGTCACCCTCAGTAGAGTGCCGTGGTGTCAGAGCTCACAGCAAACTCAAATTCTTGGACTTACGCAATCCTCTTGCTCAGCCTCCCCAATACCTGGGACTATAAGAGCCCACCATAACACTCGGCTATTTTTTGGTTGTAGTTGTCATTGTTGTTTGGCAGGCCCAGGCAGGGTTTAAACCTGCCAGCTCCAGTGTATGTATGTGGCTGGTGCCCTAGCTGCTGAGCTACAGGCACCAGCTGTTGTAAGTCATTTGCCTTTTCATGCAAATTTTGTAATCAGTTTTCCATTTCTATAGTGTTTTCTAGGGAAGGGGATAAAACAAGATGGCCAAATAGAAACCCTCAGCAATCTTCCCTCAGCAGGAACAAATTCAACAAGTATCCATGCAAGCCAGATCCTTCGGAACAACATCAGAAAAACCAAGTATCAGGTTAGCGCTCACACTACCTGGTTTTACCAATGTATCAAGAAAAGAGGCACGAAGGAGGGCAGAAGAGAAAAGTCTGGCAAGGCTCCCCTCTTGCCCCCTCACCCCTACAGTGTCAAGCCAGCAGGCCAAGTGGAGAGGGAATTTGTGAGGATGGACAGTAAGGGGATTGTGGGATTTGTGCTGAAACTCAGGGCCATTCTGGCACAGGGAAACAGTACAGGGCAGAATTCTGCTGATGCCCACAAACAGAGCATTTAGACCAGTCCATCCAGGCCTCTGCTCCGAAACCTGAGTTCTAGCTAGCCACACCACCAGCTGACAAAAAGCAGCCTGCTACTGGAGCGAAATTTGGAAAATAGTTGGGCCACGAAGGCTGTAGTCCTTGGGTAATTCCTATAGGGTACCCATGACCCAGTGAGACACCAATAGGGGTGGCCAAGCTACTGCCTGTGTCAGCCCCTCTGCCCCCAAACTATAGACATCACAGCTTGGGCAGTCTTCATCTACATCAGGAAAAGGAAGAGGAGAAGTTCAAAGGATTGTGTTTTGCAACTTGGGATCTGCTCGGTCATAGCAAAATAAGGAACCAAGCAGACCCGTGAAGGCCTGTATGGAGGTGTTTGTTCCTAGGCATTTCTGGACCTACCCTGGCTACCCTAAGAAGAAAGATCCACTGTTGGCAGGATTCACCATCTACTGACTAGAGTCCTTAGGCATGGAATGAGCATCAGAAGTAGCATGCAGCGGTCACTGTGGGCTTCAGTTAAGACAGCAGCTGACTTCAGGTGAGACCTTACTCTGGTGGCCATGAGGGAGAGCCCACTTCACTTCTGCCTCAACTCCAGCAGCCTAATACAGAAAATGAGGAGGGAGAGTAAGAGACTTTGTCTGATAATCCAGAAAATTGTCTTCTTTCTTACCGTATCAGCACTGGGGGTGCCCCAAGCTCAGCAAGGCAGTGCCATCAGTAGTCTGCAAGAGAACAGCATTGCTGGGTTTGCAGCACACCCAGTTCTGATATGGCTGCAGTGACCAAAGATTTAGATCACAGCACTCAATTCCCTTTGAATATCTCAGAAAGCCTTCTCAAGAAAGATGGGTTCAAATAAGCCTAGACTGCAAAGATTAAAATAAACACCTGACTCTTCAACGTCAAGATATTGCCAAACATCCACAAGCATCAAGCACCTAAGAAAACATGACCTCACCAAATGAACCAAATAAGGTACCAGTGACCAACCCTGGGGTGATGACACAGGTGACCTTTCAGACAAAGAATTCAAAATAGCTGTTTTGAAGCTCAATGAACTTCAGAACGAAGGAATTCAGAAGCCTATAGAGAAATTCAACAAGGACGCTGAAAAATAAAGAATCAAGTAGAAATTCTGGAACTTAAGAACTCAAAGGGAATTGAGTGCTGTGATTTAGTCTTTGGTCACTGCCGCCATATCAGCACTAGGGGTGCCCCAAATTCAGCAATGCTGACTCCTGCAGATTCCTGGTGGCACTACCTTGGTAGACCTGGGTAAGAAACAAGAGAATTCCCTGGATTACCAGGCAGAGTCTCTCACTCTCTCCCCTCATGCTCCCAAAGCACAGGCAATCAAAGCAAAATTGGACAAATGGGATCACATCAAGCTAAAAAGCTTCTCCACAGCAAAGAAATAACCACCAAAGTCAAAAAACAACCCAAAGAATAGGAGAAAATATTTGAAAACTACCTGTTTCACAAGAGATTAATAACCAAAGTATATGAGTAGCTCCAAATACTCAATAGGGAAAAAAAAAATATGATTAAAAATGGGTAAAGAGGCTGGGTGCAATAGCTCACGCCTGTAATCCTAGCACTCTGGCAGGGCAACTCAGGTGGGTGGACTGCTTGACCTCAGGAGTTCAATGTTAGTTTGATCAAGAGTAAAACCTTGTCGCTACTAAAAATAAAAAAGCTAGCCGGGCGTCTGGCAGTGGGCACCTGTAATCTCAGTTTCAGGGGAGGCTGAGGCAAGAGGATTGCTTAAGTCCAGGAGTCTGAGGTTCCTGTGAGGTATGACAACACTACGGTACTCTAGCCAGGGCAACTGAGTGAAACTGTCTCAAACAAAACAGAACACAAATAAGTGAAGTATCTGAATAGACATTTATCAAAGAAGACATATGAATGGCCAACAGGCATATGAAAAAGTGTTCATCATTAGTCACTAGAGAAATGCAAATCAAAACAACATTGAGGGATCATTTCGCTCCAGTTCAAATGGTTTCTATCAAAAAGGATAAGCAATAACACATGTCAGGAGGAATGGAGAAAGAGGAACCCTCATAAGCTGGTGGTGGGAGCGTATACTAGTGGAACCACTATGAAGTTCTTTAAAAAACTAACAATACGGCTCGGCGCCTGTGGCTCAACAGGCTAAGGCGCCAGCCACGTACACCTGAGCTGCCGGGTTCGAATCCAGCCAGGGCCCACCAAACAACAATGACGGCTGCAACCAAAAAAATCGCCAGGCGTCGTGGTGGACGCCTATAGTCCCAGCTACTTGGGAGGCGGAGGCAAGAGACTCGCTTGAGTCCAGGAATTGGAGGTTGCTGTGAGCTGTGATGCCACAGTACTCTATCCAGGGTGACAGCTTGAGGCTGTCTCAAAAAAAAAAAAAAAAAAAAACAAACAATAGAACTACCAGATGACCCAGTAATCCCACTGGTTATATATCCAAAGGAGTGGATATTAGTATTGTGAAACAATACCCACACTCCCATGTTTACTGAGGCATTATTCACATTAATCACAATTACCTAAGGCTCCATCAACAAATGAATAGATGAAAAAAATTGTGGTATATTATTGGATTATGTAGTTACAGAAAGAAGAAATTCTGCCATTTGCAACAACAGACGAAACAGAAGAACATTAAGAGAAATAAGACAACCACAGAAAGACAAATCTCACATATTCTGACTCATATCTGGGAGATAAATGTCAAAAACAATTGACTTCATGTAGGCAGAGAGTAGAAATCATGATTACCAGAGGTTGGGGAGTGTTGGGGGTAGGGATGCTTAATAGGTGCAAAAATATAGCTAGATAAATAAAAGGAACAATGTCTGATAGCACAACGAAGTGAATATAATAAATAGTAAGTTAGGGCATACTTCTGGAATGATCCTAACACAAAGAAATGATAAATACCTAAGGTGATGGATACACCAATCACCATGATTTTGTGAACTCACACTGTATGCCAGTATCAAACATCGCATGTACCCTACCAAGATATATAGTTATTCTGTATCCATGATAATAAAAATGAAGAGGCTCGGCGCCTATAGCACAGTGGTTACGAAGTCAGCCACATACACTGAGGCTGGCGGGTTCGAATCCAGCCCAGGGCAGCAAGGCAACAATGACAACTGCAACAGAAAAATAGCTGGGCGTTGTGGTGGACACCTGTAGTCCCAGCTACTTGGGAGGCGGAGGCAAGAGAATCAAGGCTTAAGCCCAAGAGTCGTTGCTGTGAGCTGCTATGCTACAGCACTCTACTGAGGTTAACATAGTTGAGACTCTAGTCTCAAAAAATAAACAAATAGGCTCGGTGCCTGTGGCTCAACAGGCTAAGGCACCAGCCACGTACACCTGAGCTGGCGGGTTCGAGTCCAGCCCGGGCCAACAAACAACAATGACGGCTGCAACCAAAAAATGGCCAGGCATTGTGGCGGGCGCCTGTAGTCCCAGCCACTTGAGAGGCGGAGGCAGGAGACTTGCTTGAGCCCAGGAATTAGAGATTGCTGTGAGCTGTGATGCTACAGCACTCTATCCAGGATGACAGCTTGAGGCTGTCTCAAAAAAAATAAAAATAAACGAATAAAAAACAGAAGAAAGTTGTTAAAGAGAAAAAAAAGTTGTTAAAAAATAAAGAGAAAAAAATTGTTAAATTGTTAAGAAAAAAAGTTTGCTTGACTTATAAGCACTACATTAAATTCAAAGACCCATTGGAGAGAAGTCACATTTTAATACTTAAGTCTTCTAATCCATAAACATGCTTCCATTTCTTAATTTCTCAATGTAATATTTTGTAATTTCCACGACAGGGGTAACATGCCTTGTGTTAAATGTATTTATTATAAAACATTTTGTATGATTATCAACAGAACATCTTAAACCTCAATTTCTAAGTGTTTATTGCTGAAATATAAAAATACAATTGATGTTTGTTTTCTGATCTTGTATCCTGCATCTTTGCTAAATACTTCCACTAACAGTTTTTGTTTTGAGAGAGTTTCACTTTGTCGCCCCCAGTAGAGAGCCATGGCGTCATAGCTCACAGCAACCTTAGATTCTTGGGCTCAAGCAATTCTCTTGCCTCAGCCTCCTGAGTAGCTAGGACTACAGGTGCCTGCCACAACACCTGGCTATTTTTAGAGATGGGAGTCTTGCTCTAGCTCAGAGGATCCACCTGCCACGCTTCCCAGAGTGCTAGGATTAGGGGCGTGAGCCACCACACCTGGTCCCAATAATTGCTTTGAGAATTTCTTAGGATCTTCTATGGTCACGATGCCATTGGTGTATCATTAATTTTACTTTTTCTTTTCCAATATTTTATTCCTTTTTTGTGCTTTGTTGAAAAGAGGTGGTGAAAGGATACATTCTTCCCTTGTTTCTAATTCTAAAAACTGTTCAATAGGGCAGAGCCTGTGGCTCATCGAGTAGGGCGCTGGCCCCATATACCAAAGGTGATGGGGTCAAACCTAGCCTCGGCCGAACTGCAAAACAGAAAAATAGCCGGGCGTTGTGTTGGGTGCCTGTAGTCCCAGCTACTCATAAGGCTGAGGCAAGAGAATCACCTAAGCCCAGGAGCTGGAGGTTGCTGTGAGCTGTGTGATGCCATGGCACTCTACCGAGGGTGATAAAGTGAGACTGTCTCAAAAACAAAACAAAACAAAACCTGTTCAATACTAAATATCACATGTTTTTCATAAGAATGAGGAGTTCCCTCCTATTCCTAGTTTTGTGGAAGTTTTTATCATAAATGGTTCTTTTTATGATGGGGAAATCTCTTATTTTTTTAAATTTTCAGGTTAATGCAAGGGAACAATTAAGTCACATTATTTGCATTTGTAAAGTCCAAGCGGCAGTTGTACTTCATCCAGGAAGTGTGCCATCCACCCACATTGTTCCCACTAGCGAGGAACCTAATAAACCCCTTCTATCGAATTTAGTTGAGGTTTTTTTTTTTTCACCTGAGCATGTAGTTGTTAGTTAAGTTTCAGTTTTTGTCTGGGGCTGGGTTTGAACCCACCACCTCCAGCATATGGGGCCAGTGCCCTACTCCTTTGAGCCACAGGCGCTGCCCCCAGTTAAGTTTCAAATTAGGATTGAGTACCTGTGATGCTTGTTTTTCCATTCTTATGATGTATTTCCTAGGAGAGTGTTCTCCAAATCCATCCAAGCTGTTAAAGATACAAAATTACTACCTTTTTATGGTTGAATAGTATTTCATGGTATACATATATGCCAGTCCATTACTCCATTCATGTGTTAAAGGGCACTTGGGTTGTTTCACATGTTTGTGATTATAAACTGGCCTGCTATATAAACATTTGAGTGTGTTATGTCCTTACAATAAAATGACTTTGAGTAGATGCTTGGTAACAGGATTTTAGGATCAAATAGAAAGTCTACTCTTAGTTCTTTGAGTATTCTCCATACTTCCCATAGATGCTGTACCAGTTTGCAGTCCCACCACCAGTACATGAGAGTTCCCTTCTCTCTGCATCCACGCCAGCCTGTTGCTTTGTGACGTGGGCCATCCTCGCTGGGGTTAGGTAATATGTCCAAGTGGTTTTGATTTGTATTTACCTAATAATTAGAGACAATGAACAGTTTTTCATCAGTTAGTTGGTCATTTGTCCATCCTCATGAGAAATGATTCTGTTCATGTCTTGCTCAGTTTTTTTAATGGGGTCATTTGCTCTTTCGTTGATTTGCTGGAGTTCTTTGCAGATTCTGATTAATGACCATTTGTTGGATTCACAGCATGCAAATATCCCAGAGTATCCCACTCGGAAGACTGCCTCTTTGCTTTGTTGATTGTTTCTTAGCAGTACACAAAAACTTTTTAACTTGATCAGGTCCCATTTACTTATTTCTGTTGTTGCCATGATTGCCTTTAGTAACTCTTTTATTCTACTTTTAAGAAACATAATGGATATAAAATATTAAAGCAACTTGCATTCCTGGGATAAACTTAAATTGGGCATAACATATTTTACCCTTTTTTGTATTTTGCTGTATTACATTTTAAGGGTTTTTTTTTATTCTATGCTCACAAAATGTATTGGTAATTTTATTTTTTTACAATTCTTTTATTATATCTTGTTATCAGAGTTAGGTGGTAAGGTCAGAGTAAGGTCTTAAGAAGATTAAATGAGTTGGGATATATTCCCTCCTCTATTTTATAACAAGAAAGCAAAGGTAAGATTGTTATTTCTTCTGTACCATATAATTAGCCAGTAAAATCATTTGGGCTCTGATAGGAAGGTTTATGTAATAAATACCATTTCCTTAATGAATATAAGGTTTTGTAGATTTTCTATTTCATCTTATGCCACTGTGCTAAGTTTGATGTTTAAAGAAATTTGTCAATTTCATATAAATTGTCAAGTTTACTGGCATAAAGCCTTTAATGACATCATTAGATGACTTTTTCACACTGGACATTGACAGCTTGCGTTCTCTTCTATCTAAGTGTCAGCTACCCTTTCCCTTTACACCATTATTTATTTTCTCACTTGTTAGCCTGTTATATGTTTTTCCCATTTTTTTACTGTGAGTTACTTACAGACAGAAGACTTTTTTAAAAACCTGGGCTGATAATCTCTACCTGTCCACTGAAATCTTTCTTTCTTTTTTTTTTTTTTTGAGACAGAGTTCCGTGGAGTCACAGCTCACAGCAACCTCCAACTCTTAGGCTTACGTGATTCTCCTGCCTTAGCCTCCCAAGTAGCTAGGACTACAGGCACCTGCCACAACCCCCAGCTATTTTTTGGCTGCAGTTGTCATTGTTGTTTAGCAGGCCCAGGTTGGGTTTGAACCCGCCAGCCCTGGTGTATGTGGCCGGGGCCTTAACACTGAGCTATGGGTGCAGAGCCTTCATCGACATTTCTGCTGCACTCAGATTCAATGCAATCATTGCATCCTTGGATCTACCACTTTGCTACTGTCTCCTAGTTTTCACATTTTTTGCTCCTTTGTTCCTCTTTATCTTTTAAATTAACTGAATGTTTTTTATTTACTTCTTTATTTTTTTGCAGAGACAAAGTCTCATTTTATGGCCCTCGGTAGAGTGCCGTGGCATCACAGCTCACAGCAACCTCCAGCTCCTGGGCTTAGGCGATGCTCTTGCCTCAGCCTCCCGAGTAGCTGGACTACAGGCGTCCACCACAACGCCCGCCTAAAACTGAATGTTTTTTAATATGCCACTTCAATTCCTTTATTTTTTAGATATACCTCTTTGCATTGTTCACATGTTACTGGGCATTAAAATGTCTTTTTTACTTACCAAAGTCTAAAGTTAAAATAGTACTACTTCACATAAGCATAAGGATCTTACATCATTGTAAGCTCCCTGTCCTCTGTGCTGTAAATATAATTCATACTATGTCAATACAAATCATAAATCCCACAATAGTGTCATAATTTTTGCTTTAAACACTCACATCTTTGTACATAAATGCTTATAGCAGCATTACTCATAATTGCTAAAATATGGAACCCAAATATCCATGAACTGATGAATAAACAAAATTTGGTATGTCCAAAAAAAATTCACATCTTTTAAAAATGTCATGAGCAAAAAATACATAGACACTCTTTCACTTATGAGCTATATACTGACAAGCCCATCCTAAACTGAAAATATACTTTAGTTTCCCTTTAGATTTTCTTTGCTTTTTACTAAACAGAAATTATCATCGGTCCAAAATGCATTTTGATACACATAACCTACTGATCAGCCTACCTTAAACATGCTCAGAACACTTACATTAGCCTACAGTTGGGCAAAATCATGTAACACAAAGCCTATTTTATTTACCTTTTTTTTTTTTTTTTTTTTTAAGATACAAGGTTTTGTTCTGTAACCCAGGCTGGAGTACCATGATCATAGCTCATTATAACCTAAAATTCCTGGCTCAACCAATTCTCCTGCCTCAGCTGCTCAAATAGCTGCACCACCACATCTGGCTAATTTTTCTTTTATTGTTTTAAAGAGATAGTGTCCTGCCATGTTGCCCAGATTGACCTTGAACTCCCAGCCTCAAGCAATCTTCCCATCTTGCCTCCTAAAGTGCTGGTAAGATTACAGGCATTAGCCACCACACTTGTCTCAAAACCTATTTTATAGCAAAATACTGAATATCTTATGCAATTTACTGAAAACTGGTAAAGTTAAAATCAGAACAGTTGTTGGGTGCTGGAAGTACAGTGTCTACTGTATATGTAGACCTATAGTCCTAACTACTCCAGAACTTGCAGCAGGCGGATTACTCGAGTTCAGAAATTCAAGAGCATAGCAAGCTGCACCACTGCACTTGAACTTGGATGACCAGAAAAAAACCCTGCTCTAAAATAATCTTTAAATAAACAAATAAAATTTGAAAAGACCACTTAGTTTACCAAGAAAGAGTGAAACCCTTCACTAAAAAATGCTATTATGGGCTCGGTGCCTGTGGCCACGTACACCTGAGTTGGCGGGTTCGAATCCAGCCAGGGCCTGCCAAACAACAATGGTGGCTGCAACAACAACAAAAAAAATGGCCGGGCGTTGTGGCAAGCGCCTGTACTCCCAGCAACTTGGGAGGCAGAGGCAGGAGACTTGCTTGAGCCCAGGATTTGGAGGTTACTGCGAGCTGTGATGCCACAGCACTCTATCCAGGGTGACAGCTTGAGGCTTTGTCTCAAAAAAAAAAAAAAATGCTTTTATGCATTATTTAACTGTTAATTTGGTTTTAAATCACATCGCTAAAACACACAAACTTACAGAAGTTGTTATATATGAGATGTCAACCTCAATTTTAAGATTGTTTTTATTGTCAGAACACATTTACTTTAAAAATCTCTTAACATGTACCTACCAATACGTTAAGAGAGTGGTAGAAAAGTTCTACTTTTATTTATTTTGTAGAAAAAGTAGTATTTTTCGTCTGTGGCTCAGCGAGTCACTTTATTGCCCTCGGTAGAGTGCCATGGTGTCACACAGCTCACAGCAACCTCCAATTCCTGGGCTAGGCGATTCTCTTAGCCGCTCGCCACAACACCCAGCTATTTTTTTGTTGCAGTTCGGCCGGGCCGGGTTTTGGCGCCCTCACAGGCGCCACCCTAGAAAGTTCTACTTTAATAGTTTTCTGGTTCCCCACTCTTAGAACATGAATACAGTTCTGCAAGTATCATAACTTATTAAGCAAATATATGTTTGTTTTTACTAGATTCCGAGTTAAGGATTTTTGTTATGCTATCTCGCAGCTTTGTTTGTATAACTGGGTGGTTGTTCTAATGCAACAGGGACACAAGTCTTTTTGCCTAATTCTGGGAAAAGGAAACCCTCCTCAATAATCCACAATTTGTAAGTAAAACGTGACATTTATTAATACCTACATGTAGGACACCATCTTAGGTGATGAGTTTCTTTTTCTGTAACGATAATAGCAGCCCCTACCTCCCAATGTCCTTTAGGATTCAACGAGAAAACGTAGGTTAAGTTGCTAAATACCCACGTCATAAAGATTCAGTAAACATAGATTATTATTTGTACACACTCTTCCATTTTCACGTCGTCCTATTTGGTACAAGTATTTTTACTCTGCATTTCACTCAATCCTGAAATTAAGGAAGGAACAGGTTACTCTAGAGGCCATACCTGAAGACGAAGAGCAGCCAGAGACGAATTTCAAACTTTCTTTGAAGTTTCTATAGGGCAGCGAACTGTGCTTTCTGCATTTCGGTGCAGGACGAATGAAGGGTTAGGAAGAACAAATGAATACTGTATCTTGAGTAATGCCTATTCCCACCATGGTCATTCTCAACAATCAGATGGCGCCCCATGGGAATGTGGAGATCATTCCATACAAGCTTTTCTAAAAAGAAAACCGAACCCCAGACTCGATAACGGACTAAACTCCCAGTGAGATGCTTTTCTTTTGTAGAGACAAAGTCTCACTTTCTCGCCCTCGGTGGAGTGAAAACGCCAACCCCGCCTCCGCCTCCTGAGGAGCTGGGCCTACCGGCGCCGCTCCAAGCCCGGGTGTTTTTTTTTGTTGCAATTTGCCCGCCGGGTTTGAAACCGCCCCTCGGCACGTGCGGCACGTGAGGCCCGCGCGCGCGGGTTTGAACCCGCCCCTGGCACGTGGGGCACGTGAGGTCCGCGCCCGGGTTTGAACCCGCCCCTGGCACGTGAGGTCCGCGCCCGCGTTTGAACCCGCCCCTCGGCACGTGGGGCACGTGACGCCCGCGCGCGGGTTTGAACCACCCTCCCCTCCCCCCCCACCGGCACGCGGGGCCGCGGCCTCCCCACCAAGCCACGGGCGCCGCCCTACCACGAGCTTTACTTGTTATCTCCAAGCCCGCGAATTCTCCCTCGAGTTTCTAGGAACGCTCCACGTTTTCCTACGCAGTAAAAGACTTTAAAAATAACACGGCCGGCGGCGCCTGCGGCTCAGCGAGTGGGACGCCGGCCCCATACACCGAGGGCGGCGGGTTCTAACCCACCCCGGCCAAACTGAAGAAAAAAAAACAAAAAAATAGCCGGGCGTTGTGGCGGGCGCCTGTGGTCCCAGCTACTCGGGAGGCGGAGGCAGGAGAATCGCCTCAGCCCAGGAGCTGGAGGTTGCTGTGGGCTGTGTGACGCCACGGCACTGCACCGAGGGCGATGAAGTGAGACTCTCTACCAAAGGAAAAATAAGTAGAGAACACGGCCGTGTTTTCATCTACTGTTTCATCGTCAGCCCGTTAACCTGGACTTAGATTATAAAATCTATCAAATGACTTGGAAAAACAGCGCGACCACCGGATGAGCGCTTCAGGAAAAGGCGTGGAGGCGGTTGGGGGTACCAAGCTTGGGGAACAGAGCAAAGTTTAGACTCGGAAAACAAACAGGCTGTTCGTCCCACATAATACCTACTCTTCTCTTTCTCAGATGGGCCGCTAAAATAGCAATACCCGGGGAGGAGATACCTACGGCATTTCGAGAGTCGAGGAAGCGCCGCCGCCGCCGATGTGAGCAGATGAGGAACTGCGGAGTCACAAACCGCGGAGGGAAAACGCCGAAACCTAAAAAGCGCGGGCGGAAGGGGCGGGCGCAGTGTTACACTTACCGCCGCCCACCGGAAACACCCTCCTCCCGAGAAAGGATCCGAGGGTGCGCGAGGAACGGGGAGGCAGGAAGTCTAGGGCCCTGCTAGTGGTAACACCGACCCTCTTTCTTTACTCTGCCCGTCGCGACTCCAGATTGGGAGCAACAAGGCCGACTCTGTCCGCTGTGGATCGACGACTCCCTAGTTTCCCAGCCGGACCGTTGGGGGAGGTGCTCCGAGTCTTATTTCCGGCGGCGCAGAGGTGCGGTTGCTATGGTGACCAGAGAAAGGCGGATGTCGGTCCCGCGGCGGAGAGAGGGTCGCGGAGTCGCTGAGGAGAATTGGCTACGCCGCCGGATTTGTGAGCCGCAATTGGGCCGCGCGCGGCGCGCCGTCTGCGTCCCCGCTCCCTGCCTCGCCGTGCGCGGCCTCTTCCCTCCCTGCTTCTGTCTGTCCGCGTGTGCACGTCCCGTGTACATAGAAATGCAGTTTTATTCCCAGAGCAAGGCGAAGACAGGGCGGCGTTGCCCGGATCCCCTGTGAACGTGTTCCACGGTGCAGGGATGGGCACCGGGTGGCCCCGGCCCTTTGGACGCTTGTTAACAGTTTATTTTTCTTACTATGGTGTGGCTGGTTATTTATGGAGCCGTTTGCTGCCATCTACTCTCTAGGCCCCTGTCTCCGTCTCGGGCTGAAGTTTTAAATAAAGGAGGGAGGTTGCCAAGCCCGAGGGTGCAGTTATATATTTATTTAAGCTGCAGTTTAGTCTCTCGTTGCAAAAAAAGGAAAAGAATAGAATTCTGGTACATTTCTGCCTTGGGATTTCCACGTGAAGGAGTCACCTTGTTTAGAAAGAGCATGTAAGAACGCTCTTAAAAATACTTTGCATTTTAAAATGGCTTGCTGCAAAGTGAACGTTCATTTCTCCCCGCCTTGGAACAGTTTTCTTTCCCATTTGTGAGGAGATGCGTGCACGCATATGTGTTTAAAACTCTGGTGCTTAATTATAGTGACACCAATTTGCGGTAACCAGACTGTGACACCACATCCCTTTGGGGTCCTTCTAAATCTGGTGTAATAGGAAAGTGTCAGGCAGGCGTCTGTACATTATAAATAGGGTACTTCATCCATGATAAGCGATTATTATCTTTCTTTCCCAAGTGTAAAAGACCTGTATAATTCAAGAAGGTACAAGTGATTTAGGCCTCCTGAATAAGAATCCAATGAGTCCTGAAGGGGACCCTGCCTGTGTCATCTTATTGTGCAACTTGAAATATTCAGTTTATTAGGTTGGAATGTGTTTTCAGAAGTCAGACCCAGGTAAAGTAGTGTTAGAAGCTGTTAGACCGCCAGCACGAT
This sequence comes from Perodicticus potto, assembly GCA_963574655.1. NCBI lineage: Eukaryota > Metazoa > Chordata > Mammalia > Primates > Lorisidae > Perodicticus > Perodicticus potto. The sequence goes on along the minus strand of CAUYRH010086655.1, from coordinate 9,917 downwards.
TTAGCACCTAGTAGTAACTATTGCTCAGTAAACGTTCATCCTACTAACAAAGGAGAAACTGATACCCGGTGTGCCCTCCCACTTACGACGAGCTCAGGGGTGTCTCTGTCCCTCCGGTTTCCCCATCTGTAAAACGGACCGCTCTAGAAGGGATGACACAAAATGCATGACAGTTGTTTAAGCTCTTAGCAGAGATGCTATATAAACCCCAAATATTATTATTAATAAAGAAAATAATAGTGCTTAGAAATGGGACTTCTAAAATTCAGTTATCGGAAATGTGAGGCTCCATTACCGAGATGTTAATGAAATCTCATTGATCCTGCTGGGGAGGATGGGTGCCAGCTACCAATCCTATCCAAATTCTCATTACTGTGCAGTTTCACCCTGTCTACAGTTTATTCAGCACTTACTGTGTACTGGGCAATGTTCTATATGCTTCACATGTGTTAACTGATTTAATCCTCTTAGCAACCCTATGAAGAGTCTTTTCTTATTTTGAGAGAAAATGTGCTTTGCCTTTGTCCTGTGATGGTTCTTTTGTATTATTTCTTTGTTCTTTGGCTATTATCACATACTTAAAAAATAATTATTTCACACACATATATACATATATGTAATTAGAAATCAGCTGGACATTTACTATGTCCATATACATACTATAATGTTCATTTTCTTTTTCATGTATGTTATAATTTTCATCCTTTTCGTCTCCATATAAAAACTTTAATATCTTGATCCCCCCCATTTGAAAGACATGATGTTATTTGCATTTGAGGTGACTAACATTGACTAAAACAATTTTTAAAATTATTTTCTAATAGAATGGCTATCAGTCCAGGAAGCGATGCAGGTTTTTCCAGTCAGAAATCAACGTTTTCAGAGGGTCCTCGAACAAAGAAGTCTCCACTAACCGAAGAGGAGATGTTTTATATGAATTGTAGAGCTGCCTACTTAACTGTCTTCAAAAGCAGTTTAGAAAACATTTTTTCTAAAGATCAACTTTACTTAGGTAAAATTTAAAAATTTTTGAATATTTTGCCTTTTTGTTGAAAGTTAATAGTCAGAAAGACTGGAATTAGAATTACATTGTTGAATCATCCCAATTTCTTAGAAAAAGTTGAGCAATGGAACTGCAGTAAGCTATTATGCCAGTTTCTGTTACATATTCTAGGAACTTCAAAATAAAACTTTCAATGTTTATTACAGTTTAGATTGGGAATTTAAAACTGCCATCAATTGCTACTTAAAAATATTTTAAAATTCTCCTTTTAGGGCTTTTACAATTTATAATAATAGAATTAAAATACTTAATTCTAAGTCACTATCTGAATTTCACCTATTTTGAGGAAAATGTGAAGAATATATAAAATGGGTGTAATATAAAAGTGAAGTATTTGGAGATAGGTGAAATTTTTTTTTTAAAAGAATTAAGAGTTTTGGGGGTTTTACTATTTTTTTTTTTTTTTGTCTTTTGTTGCTTCTCTCCGATATCAAGTTTTAAAATTCCTCTGGTAGCAAATGTCCCCCAAACCACTGGATTTGGTCCTTGCCAAGGGTATCAAATGATTTAAAGGTCTTCAGTTATTAAAAAGTGATAAACATCAATATCAGGTAACACTGATTGTTCATGTAACTTTCATGAAAACTAGTAACTTTATGGATAAAGAAACTGAGTTATTTTGTCAACTTTAGAAGCAGTTTTTTTAAACCCAAATTCCGACATACTTTTGTACTAGTGTTTTGGGTTTATAAGCAGTAAGTTCTCTATTTCAGAAAAGCCGTTTTGGGAACATGAAAATTGAAGAGATTAAAATTTATTTGATGTCTAATAAAAGACATTATTTGTAAAATAGTTTAAACACAAATCCAGTGACTGAAGTGATTTTTAAAGTCATGTTCAATTTTACATCAAATTACATAATTTAAAAATTTGTAAAATCTTCCATTTTGAATTTTAAGTATTAGTGTTTAATTCATACACATTAAATGGTATGGACAGAAATTCAATTAATTAAAATTACATCTAATTTTCCATCGTTTCTAAAATATCTGAGGTTTGTTTTTTTTTTGCTTTATTTTTGTGACAATACACTGAGATAAGAAATCTACTAAGTTTAAAATTTAGCATGCTTTGCAGGACCATGTGAATTAAACAGTATGTATTATCAAGGTGCTATCAGTCTTATGAAATTTTGTGGGAGGATAATATTGCAATGTTTGTCTCTTTGGTGTTATGTATACTTTTGATTTTACGGTAAAATATTCTTTGTAATAATTGACTCCTGATAATCTACTTTTTAAAGAAATAATGTGAACCTGTGCCATCTCTTTCATCTATACCCTGCCACTTACTGTACGAAACATGTGCTGAGACATTTCCATTTCAGGGGTAGATACAGCAATGGTATTGTCACAGTTTTAGGTTCCTCTTTTGTCAATTGATAAATAATACAGGTTTTATAGACTCTGGTAAACCTCAAAATAAACCCTGGCAAGAGGTCAGTGTCTTGTTAACTTTTAAAGATCTACAGTTATAAAATATTTTTGCTATTATCAGACTTAATAATGAGATCCAACTAATTCTGAACCTAGAGATTAAAATTAGTTGTTAGGAAATAGATTGTATCAGTTTCTTAGATACGGGATTGTCTACTAACTGAGTACGTATTTTGGTATAATTAATTTTATTTTAAGGAAGTTCTTTTGTAAATAAAAGCACATTTTTCAAAACACTATTTTCTTTGTTACTAAAGATAGCAAGCATGTATATGCTAAGCTGCCACTTGTGGGAAAGAGTTACATACCTATTTTCTTTTCTTTTTATTAATATGTCCTATCTTGTTTTACATACCTATTTTCTCAAAACTGGACAAAAAGTAATATTTTCCTTACTATGGATTTTTTTTTTTTTTAAAGACAGAGTCTCACTTTATCACCCTGGTAGAGTGCTGTGGCACCACTGCTCACAGCAACCTCCGACTCCTGGGCTTAGGCGATTTTCTTGCCTCAGCCTCCCGAGTAGCTGGGACTACAGGCGCCCGCCACAATGCCCGGCTATTATTTTGTTGCAGTTTAGCTGGGGTCGGGTTTGAACCCATCACTCTCAGGTATATGGGGCCAGCGCCCTACCGACTGAGCCACAGGTGCCACCCCTTACTGTGGATTTTTGACCTTCAAATTACAAATTCTTTAGATTCTACTTTTATTTCCAGATTTCAAGAGTGTGAGTTGGCCAGGGTTGGAATCCTAAAACATACATGCCATTTCCCTGATTCTGTTAATAAATGAATTAAAGAATTATTTATTTACACACAATAAAATACTTACATTTTGTCTCTAGGACAGTGTGGTAATCAGGGCTTTTGTTAAGATCATGGAAGATTTTTTTTTGATTATTTTATCTCCAATGCTATGATTTTCCACAGAGGACTCCACTTTTTTGCCTTTCATAGATAGAAGAACATGGTTAAAAATTAAGAGTAGTTTGACCAGTTTGAATCCATGATAGTCTTCTCTAGAAGTATGTTGACATTCTGGATTTTTATCAGGGCTATAACTGCAAGTGGATACTTTTTGTGCATGTATTTGACATTTGGAATACGATTAATATTTTTTAAAGGCTACTACCTAGCAATGCTGAGCATATCCCTTGTTGACGTTTAATATTCTCAAATGAATGATTTCCTTATTGCAGTTTGGGTTTTTTTAAATTGATGCATTATAATTGTACATATTTATGGGGTGCAATTTGATGTATTAATACGTATAAATGTTGTGTTTTGTATCCATCACATCAAGTATTTATCATTTCTTCTTAGAAGAACACTCAAAGCCTCTCTTCTAGCTGTTTTGTAGTGTTGAGTGCGTTACTGTTGACCTTACTGTCTCTTCTAGCTGTTTTGTAATGTGCAATGCCTTACTGTGCAATAGAACCCCAGAACCTATTACTTGCCATCTAATTGCACCTTTATACCCCTCCACCAGCTGCTCCCTGTTTTCCCCTTCCCGTCCCCTCTCTAAGTCTCTACTAACCACAATTCTACTACTCTCTGCGTCTGTGGTAAGAACTTTCTTTATTTAGATTCCATACGTGTGTGAGATCACGTGGTGTTTGTTTTCCTGTGCTTGGCTTGTTTCCCTGAAGATGTTGTCCTCCAGGGTCAGCCATGTTGTTGCAAATGACAGAATTCATTCCTTTTTATAACTGAACTGTCATGACGATATTTGCTCAGCCAGAAAAAGTGATAATTTAGATAATTTATGCTTTTTGCACTTAGCTTTATGTCATTAAATGGATTAAATAGATGATTGTTTTTAAATTTTTTTCCTTTAAGAGCTCTTAAGTAAATCAGTTATTAGCAGTTATTTAAGCCATGTAGGTTAAGAACCAAACTGTGAGGATATGAGAAATGTATTTAATTCTGGCATTAATAATCCAAGAATCTTTAGCTGGAAGCATATATATTTTTGTTTTTCAGAGTCAGGCATACATTGACATCACTGAACAATTGACACTGTAGGTAATGCATTGGTGTATTTATAGCCTATTTGTTTAATATCATAATACATAATGATTTTAAGAGAAGCGCACTTAAATGCAAACTCCAAGTGTTACAATAACAAATTATACTTGTTTTGTTGGGCAGCTCTTCAGCATGCAGGAAGAAATCCATCCCAAAAGACCATTAATAAGTATTGGACTCCTCAAACTACCAAACTGAATTTTGATGATTTTTGTATGATTTTGAGGAATGAAAAACCTACTTCAAAGGCAGAACTGTTAAAATCATTTAAACAATTAGATGTAAATGATGAAGGCTCTATTTTACACACTGACCTTTACAAATTTCTAACAAAGGTAAGAAACCATTTTGTAATACATACATTTTGCAAAACAGCTTAGGATCTAACTTTGGTTACTGAAGTTCAAATTAAATATAACTATTTCACGGACAGGTGAAATGAATCAGATACATGTTATTTATAAAGTGCTGATGGATCTTTCTGAATGAAAGGTGCTTTGTAAATAAAAGATAAAAGTTTAAAATAAAGCCTATGTTACGATCCTTTGGTGTCCTATGCAATTCCTTCCTGCCCAGAACTCTTTGAAAATCAGTGATAAGTAAAAGGAAAACAAAGTTTAAATGGGATTAGGAATTCATTCTGTTTCTTGGTACAATGTTAGAAAATATCATTACTCTAAACTCAATAGCAGTTGTTACAGATTCTATAATCCAGTTCTGAGAATCCAGCACACTTTCACAATATTTAATAAATTACAAAATTTTATTTTATGTGTCATTCTTGCTTGACATTAATACTCATTATGAGTTATAATGAAACTATATATTCAAATTTACTTGTAGGAAAGATTAAAATGCATTTCTACTACCCTTATGAATAACCAAGTGGTCATCACGTTGCTTTAAAATAAATCTTTTTTTTTTCTCCCAGAGAGGTGAGAAGATGACTCAAGAAGAAGTAAATGCCGTAATAGATTTGGCTGATGTAAATGCTGATGGCAAATTTGACTACATCAAGGTACATAATTTATTTCCCTTTCCCCCAGTTTTATTAAGGTATAATTGACAAACAAAAATTGTATGTATGTATGATATACACATGATGTGTTCATATATATATATACATATATATATGCATTGTAAAGTGGTTAAATTAAGATAATTAACATGCCAGAAAAGAATTTTAAAAGGACATCTTTTCAATATTGACAGTGATGTACTTATATATTGTATACTCATACTTGAAATTTAATCTCTCTAGTCTCAAAATTGTAATCTGATGACTACATTAATAAATGATATAACCAAGTTAAAATCTGTGGGCTCATGCATACAGACATACGTACAAACATAGAGACTCCCTCCACAAAAGTACCTTTTCTAGGATGAAAGAGTCATAAAAATTATTTAGAACAAACGCAAGTCTACATGTCTAGTAAAAAAATAATAATAAATCACCTCTCCTTGTGTAACATTTTATTTTCACTCACAGTATGACCTCCTCATTGAATCATGGCTGCATTTCACTAGGTCACTAGAGGCTGGTCAATCTGATTCAAGAAAATAAAATGAGTAACCAAGTACAATAGGAAATATTCCCTCTATCAGTCTATCCCTTGCCTACTAATGTGCATTTGCCTTCTCCTCCTCCTGAATGTATGATTGAATGTTTTACCCACTGGACTACTTTTTATTTCACGTAGTTTTGTAAATTATATATGAAAACCAATGAGCAGTGTCTCAAGACTACACTAGAAAAACTGGAGGTTGACAATAAACTGAGGCGTCAGCAGTTTGGAAGCCACATTGAAGGGTACCCTGAAAGAGACCCATCACCAATACCAAAGCCATCACCTAGACTCATAAGAAAAGGTGATCAGGAAACATTCTCAAATAAAGGTATTTACATTTAACACCAAGTATTTCTTGATCAGGAATGCAGGGTCATATTCAGATACATTTTTCCTTCTATCTCAACTTATCAGTGAGAAAACAAATGAGAATGTAACTTTTGTTAGCTACCATTTTTAGACTCTCTTAGCTGTAAAAATCTATCAGAGTATAATTTTATTATAGAACTTGACTTGGCTATGCTCATTATATTTTATTAAAACTAAAATTTCGCGTTGTGGCAGGCACCTGTAGTCCCAGCTACTCGGGAGGTGGAGGCAAGAGGCTTGCTTGAACCCAGAAATTGGAGGTTGTTGTGAGCTGTGATGCCACAGCACTCTATCCAGGGTGACAGCTTGAGGCTCTGTGTCAAAAAAAAAGTTATTCAGGCTCGGCGCCTGTGGCTCAAGCTGCTAAGGCACCAGCCACATACACCTGAGCTGGCGGGTTCGAATCCAACCCGGGCCGGCCAAACAACAATGACGGCTGCAACCAAAAAATGGCCGGGCGTTGTGGCGGGCACCTGTAGTCCCAGCTACTTGGAAGGCGGAGGCAGGAGACTCGCCTGAGTCCAGGAATTGGAGGTTGCTGTGAGCTGTGATGTCATGGCACTCTACTCAGGGTGACACTTGAGGCTCTGTCTCAAAAAAAAAAAAAAACAAACAACTAAAATTTCAGACTAAAAAGGTGACATATTGAAATAAGGAATTTTATTAGTAGCTCATAAATTAGGGATCATTAAAGCCTGATAAATATAAAACTTGTGACTTTATTCAATAGGAAGAAGAAAGAGTGAAAGTAATATAATGAACCTTTTATACTGCATCCTGTTTATTGGGTTTTGTTGTTGTTGTTGTTGTTGAGACAGAGTCTCACTTTGCCACCCCTGATAGAGTGCTATGGTGTCATAGCTCACAGCCACCTCAGACTTTTGGGCTCAAGTGATTCTCTGGCCTCAGTCACCTGAGTAGCTGTGACTACAGGCAACTGCCACAATGCCCAGCTATTTTTTTAGAGACAGGGTCTTGCTCTTAACTCAGGCTGGTCTCAAACTTGTGAGCTTAGGCCATCTGCCCACCTCAGCCACCCGAAGTGCATTGTGTTTAGAAATGAACTATTGACAACTTTTTATAATGGTAGACCAAATAATCATTACTTATTACAGGTGACACCAGGAGTTCTTTACTGTCTACAACCAGAAAGTTCAAAACATCTGTTTCCTTCGCAATTACCATGAGTGCTAATAGTAACCGAAACTCAAAGTTAACTGAGCCAAACTTAATAAAGGTATAGTATTTTAAATTAATACATATGACTTTTTCTTAAACAATTGCCATTAAGGGTGTGTATTCACTATTCAGTGCCTACAGAAATAGTAAAGTTTACAAAGTAATTCTTTGAAACTTTTTGGATTTAGAATGTTGTGGAATGCAGCATTTCTACCTGTATCCCAGTGTATAAAAGTTGAATAAGAATGTTATTGTAAGGTCTTGAGTAGAACAGTGATAACTCAAATTTTTGAACTTGAGTAGATTCTTTAATTACATACCTGGGTAAGCAAGTTTTTTGTTTTGTTTAACAAATACTTTTAATTCATGTTTCTTATAAATAAGTCATTCATTCAATATCAGTTCCTATGAGAGAAAGACAACAAAGTCACTTTGCTAAGTCAATATTTGTGGAGTGTTAATATTGATCTTCTTTCTTTGTTTTTCCTTTCTAGACTCAGCCTTTACTAGTTTTCTTTCAACAGAAAATAATAGCTACAGAAATATAAAACATTAACTGGAAACTGCTAGGATACATTAAAAATGTGTATCTAGAGACCTCTGTAAAAGGGGGAAAAAATGGTTATGACCACATACTATCTATAACTGCTGTTAGAATACTGAACTGATTGTTCTCAAGAGCCACATTTCTGTTTCAAATAACAACTCTGTATTTGTTATTGAACTCTGAAGTCCCTTATATCTTTAAATTGCTAGACAGTGACATTTGTTCTATATTAAAATTTTAAAACATGATCTCCAGGGAATTTTGTTCAGACTGTTTAGGAATCTGTACACCCTAAGCAATTTGGCGTGCATGTCCAGCATGTTCACGCACAATATTTAGTGTCCCGACAATATTATTTCCCAACGTGGAAGCTTTTTGTATTTAAGTTAATTGTTAATAAATTAACTTAGAAACAGTAGAACCTCCATAGCTGACCACCTCCTTAAGTTGAACTAATTTTCATAGACTGGACGTGCACCACATGGACATTTCCACACGGCAGGCCCACCTCCTCACGTTGACCACCTCCCTGTGTTGACCAGTTTGTTTCTGCCTCTTTGGATCGTCAACTTCAGAGATTCTACTGGTTCATCTGATTCGAAAGTATAGATAAACATAGTTTTAGCCAGTGTAAAGAGAAAAATAAATAAATACTAATATGGATTACATGAAATCACAATAAGATCTTTTCTCTGTGTCATTAATTAGGCCAATTTTTCAAGTTTAGTTCAATTCACCAAATATTTACTAAGCAGGCAGTGTATGCCAGCTATTTTACTTAGTGTAGAACATGGGCCTTGAATTAAAAATAGAAATTTTCATTTTATTATTACCAGTATACTAAAGTAGTGCAGCATAATGATTCTTTTATTCAACAAGTATTTACTGAATGACTGCTCTGTGCCAAGAGGTGTCCCAGATGTTGATGAAGAGCTTTGCGTAGAGACAGACCTGAGCTTGGTCTCTTAATATTTGTGCAGCTTTGGGTAAGTCAGTCAGCATCCCTTCTGGGTCTCTCAGTTTTCTTATCTATAAATTGGGAATAATTATATTTAGTGTCTTTTTAGAAGGATTTGAGTCATCTAAGTAAAACACTTAACACAGGGACAGGGACATAGTATTTACTTTAATAAATAATAGTGTTGTTAATATTATTACAGAACTAAGAAATGACCATAGTTCTTCATATGGGAACGATATAATGAAAGTATATTTTAAGAACGTTATTCTGCTATTGTATTATATAGAGAGGCCTCAAGTTAGAGAGCGTATCTAAGAGGCCAATAGAGTTATCCAGATATAAAATGATGATAGCTTGGCCTAGGGGAGTACCTGAATGTCATAAGGAAGGAGCAGATCTACTAGACAATGGCCAAATTAGTCAATAGGCATAGTGATACATAACAAAAAACTACTTAAGTTATGTATCTGCAGCTGGGGGGAGGGGTCACCGTGTGTGATACACCTCTTGGAGGCGGGACATAATTACAAGAGGGACTTTACCCAACAAATGCAATCAGTGTAACCTGGTTCTCTGTACCCTCAATGATTCCTCAACAATAATAAAAAAAAAGTTTTGTGGCTCGGCGCCTGTGGCTCAACGGGCTAAGGCGCCAGCCACGTACACCTGAGCTGGCGGGTTCGAATCCAGCCCGGGCCCGCCAAACAACAATGACGGCTGCAACCAAAAAAAATGGCCGGGCGTTGTGGCGGGCGCCTGTAGTC
>CAUYRH010086654.1:0-13195 GCA_963574655.1 Perodicticus potto | reverse complement strand
TTTGCTAAGAAGAATGTGTTCCAGCTCCATCCATGTAAACATGAAAGAGGTAAACTCTCCATCTTTCTTTAAGGCTGCATAGTATTCCATGGTATACATGTACCACAATTTATTAATCCATTCATGGGTCGATGGGCACTTGGGCTTCTTCCATGACTTAGCAATTACGAATTGAGCTGCAGTAAACATTCTGGTACAGATGTCTTTGTTTGGGTATTTCTTTCCTCTGTATGTATTTTCCTGTTTTCCTAGGATTATAGTCCTAACAATAGAGGGTAGGGAGAGATGCAAATTACTGTCTTATGCAGCCTAAGGCTTGCAGGTGAAAAATTTAGTCAAATGGTATTGCTTAGTGGTTAAAGGAATATCCACAATGTAAATATTTTCGTGTTCAATTCAGGATGAACATGCTATGTTTGTTGTTTAGAATGTTGGTAATATTTAATGAAATATAATATCTAAGTGTATGTAAGGTATTTAATTTATTAGATTTACAGGGATTAAGTGCTTAAGAAAGCCTCAGGTAGGTAAAAATCATTAGATGTATAAATATAGTTAAAATATTGAAATAAAATTAGGTTAAATTTAGGATAGATTACTTATGAGAGTTTCCTTTGTTCAGCTTCAGTTCCCCAAACACTAAGTGGAAATGAGGAGCAGTGTGGCTGGGACTGAATTCTGGGCTATCCCTTACTGGCTCTGTGATCTGTGCAAGTTACTTATGTGCCTCGTGACTCTGTTCTCTCATTTGTAGAATGTGGGTAATAATCGTATCTACTTCATAGGTTTGTTAGGAGAATTAAAGGAGTTAATACATGAAAAGGTCTGAGCATAACCTTGTGTAAATCTCTCATCCATGCCTGCGATTGTTAACAGCAAAAGTGCCTGTTCTCCCACCCGACTTACCTTTAGCTTTTCACCTGTTTCCAAGAAGTCTTCTGTGCTCTCCTCCAGCCCCACCCACAGCAGGCTGGTCCCTCCTCTTAGGCTGCGATGAAGCCACTGTTTATTTCATAACACTGATAATGGCCTTCAAATGTAGTCTGGATCCAAGCCATTTTGTGGTTGAAAGAACCTGTCCTAAACCCCAAAGTGACACCAGTCTGACAACATCACTTGTGTTTCTTAAACTCCCTGCTAGGATGTAAAAACCCACATCAATATGTATTATTTTATAATTTTCTTCCTAATCTATTTTCCTCATATTTCTCAAGCTGATCACACACCTTTTTTTTCTTTGATGCTGTTTCTCTAGACTAAGACTGACTGATTCTGGTCTTTTTCTTACCATAAAGGGTTAGGGTCCTTCTCAAAGGATGAGGAGGGTAAGAACTTGAGTGGTGTAACAAAAAAGTGCTTAATAAGTATTTGTTGAATATTTCCATAAGGCTTGTTGTTTTACTTGTTATTAAAAATTTTTTGAATAAGTTTGGTTGATGGGAGTAGCATCTATCAACATAATATTACATGCTCTGAGGAATTAATTTGAGAGAAAGAATATTTTTTCAAGTAACATGTAAACCCAAATAAAATATATTAGTGCCTTCAGGATATAATTTGGGAAATTCTTTTTGTAGGTAAGAGTGCTAACACTTTTTCAATCTTTTATGTGTCTAGATTGTACATCTACTTATTTCTTTTTTTTTTTTCCCCAGTGGTAAGACAGAATTTATTTACAGAAAAGAATACAGAAAACACAAAAGCTCCTGGTAGAGAGAGAGAACTCAAGTGGGAAGAGAAAATCTCTCTCCGTTTCTCTCCCGGTCTTTCCCCGTCTCCCTCTTTAGGCTTTTAGTCTCAGGGTATATATGTGTATGGGTTCCTTGGCCAGAAAACGAATGAACACGTTCCCTTCTGTCGGGGGCAAGGTGAATGAATGTATCAATGAATGAACACAGTCCCTTCCGCAGGGGCAAAGTGAATGAATGTATCAATGAATGGATACAGTCCATTCATTGAATTGAGGCCTAGGAAATTCACATGAAATTGACCTAGGCATAGAAAATGGGGGTTCCACATTTAGTCCTAAGTGTAAAGTGAAGGAGACACCAAGGCACAGGTGTCTCCTCGGCAGTTGTCTGGCCTTTTTGGCTATTGGAGCCTCCGGTGGGGGTTGGAGGTCCCCCTCCTTGCCTGTCATCTAGCCCACTGGTTCTTCAGCTGGCTGCCGCAGCACCAACACCACCAAGGAGGAGGCGGCAGGTCCGCCAGCTCCGCTGAGCTGGCTAGGGCGAACACAGGCTTATTTTATCTGATCCAGCAGTCCCAGTCTTAGGTAGTTACCCAAAAATTGAAGATGATGTTTAAAGAAAGACTTGTACTTGAATTCTTACAGTGGTTTTTTATTCATCACATCTCCAAACTGGAAAGAACTCAATTATCTGTCAGTTAATGAATGGGGTATCAAGGTGTGATATGTCCACATACAGCAGAATGCTGCTCAGTAATGACAAAGGATTTACTACAGATGTAACAACAGTATGGAAGCATAATGAACCTCAGAAGCATAATGCTGAGTGAAAGAAGTTAGAAACAAGAGGTTACCTACCATATGATGGCATTGGTATGAAATTATAGAAAAGGCGAACCGATAGTGACAGAAAAAGAACTTGGTTGTCCGAGGGACAAAATAGAGTTGGCTGTGGGCATGAGGGAGGCAATGATTCCAAACGAGCACTTTTTTAAGAGATGGCAATCTCCTGTATTATGATTGTAGTGGTGGTATACAATTTGTGAAAACTCATTGACCTGCATGGCTTAGAACTGGTTAATTTTACTGTGTATAAATTATACCTCCATAAAGTAGATTATTGAAAATGCTCACACTGTCTGCTTCTGTAACTCTACCTCTCTGAAGGTATCCTAAAGAAATACTCAGAATGTGGACAAGGATTTATGAGCAAGGATGGCCTTTAAATAATTGTTTATTAGGGTGAAAAATTATGTACAAACAAAATGTCCAATTGTGGAAGTGGGATGAAATAAATAATGGTATGTGCATAGGATGAATTGTTGTGGAAATTATAAAGATAATTGAATGACATGGGGAAATGCCCAGGATAAAATGCCTACTGTGAGACACAAGGTGACCTGTGGCCTTGGAGGCCAGATACCTGTGGGGAATCCTGACTCTGCCATACACCAGTTACATGCTGTTGGGAAAGCCTCCCTAAGCCTTAAATTTCTCATCTGTACAATGGAAATGCCAGTACCATCTATTGCCCAGGTTCTAGTCAGGACTAAAGAAAATAACACCAGTAAAATTCTTAACATCTGGCACATGCCACTCACACGGTAAATGTTAGCTAAGATGACTCCAAAGTCTATATACAGTGAGACAGTTCTGTTTAAAATTCTAGATGAAAGACAAGGCAGAAACAAGCATATTTATAGTGGTCATCTTTAGGCTATAGGAATTCATGTTAATTTTCTTCCTTATACTTATCTTTATTTTTCAATTATTCTGTTTCTGCAAGTAATGAGGATGCATGTTCTGATTCTACAGGTAATAAGGATGCATTACTTGTAGAATCAGAAATCAACTGGGAAACGTCATAAAAAGAGATGATCCTTTGCATTCCTGAAATCCAACAAATGTACATGGAACATCATTCCAGATGCAGAGTATTGTATTAGGGGTAGGGGAGGAATACAAAGATGGGGGAAATAGTCTTGCTGTCAAAGTGTTTACAACTTACTTGAGAATATGTAATTGTAAAACACGGAAACAAAGTATTCTGACACAAAATGGAAAGGAGATTGGATCCACAGAGTCATGAACATTATGGCAAAGGTGCTTTGGAACTTCCACAGAAGGAAATGTCAGCATTGCTGGGGCAGTGGGGAGGCTTCCTGGAGGATGATCCTGGAGGACCAAGCTTGTCCGGGAGGTGAACAGCACTCCTTGTGGAGGGCAACACATGAGCAAAGGTGTGGAGCTGAGAATGTGTGGACCATCTTTAGAGAAGGAAGAGCTGACTGTCGAGGCTTGATAGGGGTGTGCGTGTGTGATGATGGAGGTGGTGGGGGGAAAAATCTGGAAAGGTAGATGGAGGCAAACTCAGAAAGGTCTTAGTTACAGTTTTGGAGCAGTTATCAGGTGCCAGCACTGTTCTAAGCACTTTGCACGTATCAACACACTTAGATTTATGAAACCCTGGTATGAGTACTATTCAAGCCCATTTTATAGTGAGAAAACCAAGACATAGAAATGTGTACGTATCTGGTGAGAGTACCCACAGTTGGTAGGTGGTGGAACCAAACCTCAACTCTGCCACAGCCCTACACTGTGAAGGTCAGACTAAAACACTTGAATAGTTTCTCTTTGAAATAGGAAGCCATGGATAGTTTCATAGAAAAACTAAGGAGTGTTGTCAACCGAGACACAATCCTGTCCCTACTTGTAATTGGTTTCCCTTCCTTCTCACCCCAAAAGAAAGTCAAGGAGCAACCAAAGGTGATCTACTGGCCAGTGGATAGGAGACTTGGATTTAACCCTTCAATTCTGACCCTCCAGGAGAAGCAAGATATTTCTATTCTGTGCTGTGGATTTCTTGTCTTAATAAAGAAGGAGTTGGGAGGGGGAAAGAGAGGGGAAGAGAAGAGAGTACCTCTAATTGGGGACACAAAAAAAACCCCCTGAAATTTTATCTCAGCCTCAAGTGGAGATTAGCCATGCTGAAATATCTGTATTATTGATAACAATAACAATGACGATTATTATATTTTATTTTTCAATCCTGGTAATTATTGTACATTAAATCATTAGCATTCATTATTCCTACAATGTGTAATTAGGACAATGGTGGATAGATTGCTCTTGACTGTAATGAAGTTTTTATAATTGTAATTTATTGGCATCAAATTACCTTTCTTAAAACCAATCTGAACATCACACTCTTAATTCTGGGGAGGGGAGCGGCAATTATTTTTAATTAATGTTTCTTGTTTGTGCCACACAGGGAGAGCTATCTGACCAATCCAGTTCTCTGTGTCTGCGAGGAAGTTAACCAAGAATATCAAAGGCATTTTTGAATCAGTCATCTATCACAAAACATTTTCCTTCTTCCCATCTCCTACCCTGCTTCCACCTCCCCTCCTCCGAGGCAGTGGCCATAGGGAAAAAAAATCCCCAACCATTTACCAACATGATTAGCTGAGCAGACAAGAGACAATGACGCAGATTATTTAAGCCAATTTGTTGTTAATTCTGAGAAAAATTTTTTTCTTCTTCTTTAAAAATGGCTGAATTGCCAGCCTCTGTCATGGAGAACATGGGTGTTTGGGGGTAGGTAGGGTACTCTTGTTCTTTTCTGTCCACAAATGATTGGCTAAAATGGCCTTTCCAAAAATATGAACCTACCTCCTTTTCTAGAAAGCCTGAGTAAGAAGTCTCAGGGCATTTGTTGCTTTTGTTACAATAAGAAATTGCTTGTATTTGGCTGGGTTTGACTTACAAAAATGGCAGTTTAATGGTTCAGATGAATCTATCCTCCAGGATGGCAACATGATCAGGAGGGACAGAGGGGGCATTAGATTACAGGTGACTGAGTAAGCAAGAAGAGGATTTGTAAAAGAGAAGCATAAGGAGAGGTCACATCAAGGGATCTATGGAGAGGGGAATGGGGCTGGGGGGAGAGGCACTAGCTTACTCATCACCCACCACATACTAAGCATAGGTCAGGCCCCTTCTGTGCACCTGCTCAAGGTGGCACCTGGTCCCACACTGGATCTCTCTAACTTCTCAACACTTGCACTTCCTACTGTTTCACCCTGCCCAGAAATCAATTGCTGTCAGTCACTCACACCTTAGACTAGACATCAACCAGCTTGATCTTTTGCCTCCTAAACTTGATATTGGTTTCCTGGTAAGGGAACATTAAGCTTTGTTGAGCTGGGAGAGAAGTAATTTTAGATCCTGAAGTCCTGAGACTCTACCCTCTATAACCAGAGCAAGGAGGCAGATGTCTACTTCATCTATGTATGGGGTCTTTTTTTCACCCTAGTTTGAACACAAACTTTTGCCTTTTCCAGGTGGGATCTGGTGTCATATCTATGTTGAGTATCCAGGAGAACACACAATCTTTGATGCTCTCTCTATAAGGGATTGCGAAGTGACCAGCTGCCTGGTGAACATTGTTAAGGGGGACTGAATTCAGGGTGGATACTTCTGTGGTTGGTAGAGGCTTGGGTAGGCTTGGATCTATAGTCAGGACTCAAGAGATCCTGGAAGCTTCCTAAAATAAGCATTTTGAGTCCAAAATGATTAGTTGTTAGGACTCATGGGTGAGGTCACTGCATCCTGAGATGCTGAGAGCCTTCTGGCCTCATTGATGTCTGGTTCTGAGGGTCTGAAATGGGCTCTGGATTTTTCAGCACCAAGGACAGTGGCCAAGTGAGGCCCATACGGGGACTTTTTAACTACAAGCAATCTTAGGGTTTTCAGGGTCATTTTGTTTAACCCTCCTGCCTCTTTGGGTGACATGCCCTTTTCTTATCTCCTAGGACAAGCACCTTGCTTCTACACTGTCTGGGATCTCATTCTAGCCCTACCGTCTTGAGCTTGGAAAATATGTAAAATGGGTTAGTAATATAGCAACCTCCATTTCTCAAGTCCTTACTATGTACTAGGCTCTGTCTTAAACACTAAAAATGTATTATCTCACTCATTATCTATAAAAATTCTGTTACATATGAGCAATTGTGCACAGAAAGGTTAAAGAAATTGGCCAAGAACACACAACTGGTAAGTGATAGAACTAGGGCTTGAACCCAGGGGGGTGCAAGGCTTACCTTTATACTATTATGCCATTGGCTTCAATACCTTAGTTATGAGCATTCAACAACCAAAAATAATAACAGTAATTGAAAATTATCATCACCATCACCAGTACCAACATCATTTATTTATCACTATTATTAATTAGTTAGCTTCCTTTTCCCACCTCCTTTAAGAAAAGAGAGCTTGATTGAGAGATAGATGGACTAAGGGGGAAGGTGCCATGAGGGAAGCAAAGGGCCTGGAGGGAAAAGCATGAAACATAGTGCTGAGCACACTTAGAGGATGTAAAAGCAGGTCCTAGAAGGGAAGTGGTGGTGGTGGTGGTGGTGGTGGTGGAGCTCCATGGCTGGTATGGGAGGTAGACAGGTACATAAATGACCACAGCACCAGATGTAAATTACCGTAGGCAAGATACCAAGGGCTGTGGGAATTCAGGGAAGAGAGCTGTTTTCCGTTAGGGCATAATTCTTCGTAGATATTCATGGAGGGGGAAGTCTCTGAACCAGGCGTGCTAAGATAGGCCTGACTGGGACATCGTGCCAATGAAGAGACTTTGGAAGCTAATCAGCACGAACAGAACCTCTTCCCTTCGCTTCGTCCTTTGTCCTCTCTGTTCTTACTATGTTTTTCTTTCTTCCTTTCTCCTCTTTTGCTCCCTCTTCTGTATCTTCCTCCTCCACCTGCCCTTGCCCCACCCAATTCTTTCATAACAATCAATTCACTCACCATATTAAGGAATCAGCCAAAGGCTCAGAACAGGGAGCCTGATAAACCTTCCTCCCACCTCATCGTTTCAAATCCCAGGCTTGGAGTTGAAATGCAAGATGAATGGAAAATGGGGTAATTTCTGTTGTGGGCGAGGCAGCGCCTTTGTCAAGGACAAAGGTCAATACCCCCTCCCCCCCAGGAAAGACAATTTGAGGAATGAATCTGGCCAGCCCTGTCCACACTGGCCATGGCACCTTCAGCAAGAAGCTGTGCATCTCTTTCTGCCTCTTTAACACAAGGGCAAACTGGGATTCTATTCTCACAGGCTTGTCGTGAGGGTTAAATGAAATAATCGATGTGACTGTATTTAGCATCGTGCCCGGCACAAAGTAGATGCTAAAAAAAAGATCACTTCCCATCTCCTTTAATTAATGAATCTCTATATCTAAAATGGGGTCTGTGCCTTTGGAGCGGGAGCAAGTCGTGATGGGGTTGTGCGGGCAGAAGAGACGGAAGGCAGGAGAGAAGATCGCGTTCCTGACGGGGTGAAGGTGGGCAGTGTAAATCTAATTTCTCAGCAAAAGCTGCAATTTGCCAGTCCTTTTAATTATTATTTTTTATTATGGATACAAATTAAAAATAAACTGTGTGTCTCAATCACAGCGGGGATTAAAATTGTTCCCTAATTGTCATCTTTGAATCAATCTAGCTCCCATTAGCTCTGCTTCTCAAGGTATAATTGAGGTGCGTGTGCACGTGTGTGAGTTCATCTCCTTGGTTGTGGGGAAGGCACCCACCTCCATCAATTGTACATGGTTGTCTCTTTCAAACTCCTGTTTCCTTTTTTCTTCCTCTTTGCAAAATACCTTGAATGGTGGGAGAGTTGAGGGGGCTTGAGCAATAGATCCCTGTCCCTATCCCACTATCCCTAATACTTTTATTTAAAAAATCAGCATACTGTGTACTATAATAAGGCCTGGATCTTTTGATTGGGCTGGGGGTGGGAATAATGACATAAAATCAATACATTGGTAATTGCTAAGCTCAATTTCTTCCTAAATATGGAGCTCTAGACTGTGAAATCCACACGGGTAGGGAGGGATTCTGGTTTCTCTTGCTTGTTGCTGTCTGTCCAGTACCTAGAACAATGCCTGGCACGTGGTTGGTTCTTGCGAAATATTGACTGATTTAACTCAAGCAGTTGTCACTAGGAGAATACACGTAAAGTGCATAGTACACACATGTACAGTGCTTGGTAGGTAGATAGTGGTACTGCTCAATAAAATACAGCTCCTATCATTTTTATTACTGATATCCAAGCTCAAATGGGCCATTCTGAGACTATCTTTCTTCCCTCAGGTTGTATTTTGACACTCAGAATATTACTAGTTGCCATTTATCAAGCCCTTGCTATGTTTACTTGATATTCACGTATATTACTGCTAATTCCCAGGCACTCTTATTATGATCATTTGACAAATAAGGAAACTGAGGCTCAGAGAGATGAAATCGCTTGTTCAAGGTCACACAGTTGGTAAGGGATGGGGCTGGGATTTGAACACAGGTCCCCCAGACCTCTAATGTCTATGATCTCCCTGGCCACCATACTTCCCTACTTTGTGATCTCCAACTCATTTATTTATTGCAAGGAAGCAAGCTAAGTGTTATTGGCCTTATCCTTCAGATGAAGAAAATGAGGCCCTTAGAGAAGTCTTAAGACTTGCCTGGGAGTGGGGGGATATCACACGTTACATGCATAGGGACTTCATGCTAATGACCAGTATACCAGGTCTATGTCCCCCTACCTTCCTATGTTGGGCATCTAATCAGATGGATATTTAAAAAATGAGGACTTTGGGGAGGGGGAAGATGGCTTTAAATCTAATAAATGAAGTTCAGAGATAGAGGCCAGAATGGCTACACTGTGCCCTTGGTGAGAACCTTAGCAGAGGTCATGTAACTAGGAAGGGGGTGCTTTTCCAAGTGCCAAGCTTGTAAAGAATAGAACGTTTGTTCCTTTTATGTTTTGCACCAATATTTTTTGAGAACCTATGATGTGTCATGCCTGCAAGAAGATCTGGGGATACAGAGAATACAGCAGGAAACAAAAAGGCCAGCCTCTGCCCTCAGGAGTCTATGAGCAAACTGGGGGTGGGGCACATATATGTATAACAATTATTCCTGTAAGTATATAATTACAAACTATGGTAAAACACAGAAAAAGTACAAGGAGTTACTAGAGATTGTAACATGGGGGTACAATCTTCCAGAGAGAGGTGGGAGTGTTTGGGAAGGCCAGGATATGTTTGAGCTTTGATCTGTAGGAAGAGCTAACTGGGTGACTAGTCTAGACAGAGAGCATTGCTCGTGCAAGTGATTTCAGGCAAAAAGGACAAAAAACCCTCCTAGAAACAAGAGCTAGCATGAGTGGAGCTTAGAGGACAGGGGATGAGTGTGCGACTGAGTCTAGATAGATAGGCAGGGGACAGACCTACAGGGTCTTGGGGCCACGCAGTGGGGAGCAACTGAGCACCTTGAGGTCAAGTCACGGCTTGATTGCATTTGCATTTTAAAGGACTGATGTGACTGCTGCATGGATAACAGAGTGGAGCTGGGGAGACCAAGGAGGAGGCTACTGCAATGGTCCAGGCTAACAGTCATGATAGCTTGATGCAGGATGGAACAATGGAGGTGGAAAAAAGGTGAAAGCACTAGTTAGGAGGTAAACCTTGGATATTGGATTGAAGAAGGAGAGGTTAAAATTAGATGGCATGGTGGCTCATGATTGTAAACCTAGCATTCTGGGAGGCTGAGGTAGGAGGATCCCTTGAGCTCAGGAATTCAAGACCAGCCTGAGCAAGACCAAGATAGAGGCATGTTGTGGAAGGTGCCTATACTCCCAGATACTCAGGAAGCTGAGGCAGGAGGATAGCTTGAGCCCAGGAGTTTGAGGTTGCAGTGACTTAGGTTGATGCCACAGCACTCTAGCCTGGGGCAACAAAGTGAGACTTTGTCTTACAAAAAAAAAAGGTCAGAGGAGAGTAACTACGTAAAATATATAGATGGATAACTAAAAGAATCTCATAGACATCATTTTGAGAAAAAGGGGATAGACTGAAATGAGTATATACAATATGAGTTCTTTTACATGAAGTTCAAGCATAAGCAAAACAACTCAATGGCAACAGAAGTCAGAATAGTGACTGTGTTAACTGAGTACCTCTGCGGGTGGGGAGTCCCAATGGGGAAGAGGCACGAGGGGCTTTTGGGAGCTAGGCAGTTCTATCTCTTGATCTGGGTGATGGATACACAAGTGTCTATGTTCGCCAGGACTCATTGAGTGGGACACTTAAAAGTGAGTGTGCTCAACGGTAAGTTATATCATAAACATAAAATAGTGACAAGGGAGTCAAATCATAGAAAATACAAAGGAGTTTCATTATTTCTAGTAGAAAACCAGAAACAGGAAGCAATAATTTAAAAAAGTAAAAAGAGCATTTAAAGAAAACATGGCTTTAATAGTTGAAAATATAGAAAAGTAGAAGAAACAAAAAGAAGTTTAAAGATTAAGCCCAATAGAAGGACGCACCGAGGGCAGCTCTTTTGGTGTTTTGATATCTCAAGAATCTGTCTGGAGATAAGAAATAAGGACCAATTCCATAGGGGTGATGAAATAGATTGACGACAAGTGAGGAGGAATTTTGCCTGGAGTGCCTTCACCGTCCCCTGTGGACTGGGGCAGCTTTCATAGACAACATTTCAATACAGACATTTCAAAAGCCCCTCGTGCCTCTTCCCCATCGGGACTCCCCACCCACAGAGGTACCCCAGTCAATACAGTCACCATTCTGACTTCTGTGGATGCTTACTCGAGGTTTGGGAATAGTCTCTGAAGGTTACTGGGCTGTTCCCAAATGTTTGGTTGTCTGGCTTCCAGGCATGTGGTAGGAATTTGCTTCTATCGGCTCTTGAAGGCAGCTGTGGCTTTGTGACTTGCTTGGACCAATGCCACATTCAACACTCTCCCTTTGATTATTTCTAGTCAAAAAGATCACACTGTCCCATCTAGGCTGAGTATTTATGAGCATTTACGTTTGCAATCATAGAAAGTGAGGCTGGGGCGGTGCCTGTGGCTCAAAGGAGTGGGGCACCTGCCGCATGTGCCAGAGGTGGCGGGTTCAAACCAGCCCTGAACAAAAACTGCAAAAAAAAAAGTGAGGCTGGATGGCACTTCCACCAACCAGGGACTTCCCAAGGGTCAAAGCCTCTCTGCTGACCCACAGAGACTGGGAGAGAAACATACTGCTGGGATTGTTTGTTACTGAGGCGTAACCTAGCCCTCTCTGACACACACGGTGTGGGCCCTCCCATTATAATGCACTTAGCTACCAGGTAGACTCTTGGTGTGGGTTGCTTTGTTATTTTTTAGGAATCTACTCCCAGGGAAGAATTTGAAATGCAAGCAATACTGTATACAGAAAGATTTCATTTTATTATTCATGACATTGAAACACCAGGAAGAATCTAAATCATCTTCAATAGAGGACTCATTAGGATGGAATACTATGTAGCCATTTAAAAGTAAAATAAAAGATTCCAAACTTTACATATGGACACAGATTTGTAGAAAAATTATACGTATGTATGTGCTGACAAAAAGATAGGCATGCCATACACTAAACTACCCCTAATGATGTCCTCTAGTAAATGGGATTGCAAATAACGTTTATTTTCTCTCCTGCACTTTTTCTTACCTTCTAAATTTTCTGCAATGAGTATATATTCTTTCAGAATCAGTAAAAAATGTCAGTACAAAATTTAAATGATTGAAAAGAGCTTTAAAATAAAATAAGTTTTACTAAAGATTTTTTTATGCTGAGGGAAGAAAAACAAGGTATGAGTTTATTTACGGAATAATGTAAAACTTGCATATATGTCTGCATGGAAAAAAGACTGGAAGGAAATATACTAAAATACCCATAGCTGTGTTCTCTGCATAGTGTCATTTAGAAATGTCCTTTCCCTCCATGAATGTTCTCAGTTTTTACAATGAGCATGTATTAGTTTCATAAGAAATATAGTATTTTAAAAACTGATACCAGGGCCGGGCATAGTGGCTCATGCCTATAATCCCAGCACTTGGCAGGCTGAGGCGGGTGGATTGCCTGAGCTCACAGGTTCCAGACCAGCCTGAGCCAGAGCAAGACCCTGTCTCTAAAAAATAGCTGGGCATTGTGGCAGGCGCCTATAGTCCCAGCTACTTGGGAGGCTGAGGCAAGAGGATCACTTGAACCCAAGAGTTTGAGGTTGCTGTGAGCTAAGAGGCCATGGCACTCTACCAAGGGTGACCAAGTGAGACTCTGTCTCAAACAAACAAACAAATAAATAAACAAACAAAAAAACTGGTACCAGCACCAATATCTTTTGGTTTGTTTTTGTTTTTTGCAGTTTTTGGCCAGGGCTGGTTTTGAACCCACCACCTCTGGCATACGAGGCCGGCACCCTACTCCTTTGAGCCACAGGCGCCGCCCCAGCACCAATATTTTGATAAATTGTAAGATGCCTCTTCCATCTCTCCTCTATTGGAGTCCTCTTTCTTCTTGTCTATTCTATCACCATATAAACTTGTCATTCTCATAAACTGAATGGGTCAAAAAATGGTACCATCTTGCCTGAAAAAAGTTTTTAATAGGAACCCCATTGTTT